>OZJO01003735.1:0-13123 GCA_900406225.1 Acrobeloides nanus | reverse complement strand
AAACCGGATAATTTTTTGTACTCGGGGGTTTTCTGCTATGGGGAACACGATGGCGATATTAATTTATAACTAAAAATATAAAAATTAAAAAATATGGGGGTTACCCCCTAAAAATTTAAATTTTTTGAAAAACATTGAATTTTTAGAGGGTAACCCCCTGATTTTTTAAAAATTAAAAAAATCAGGGGGTTATCCCTCTAAACAAAAATTTTAAAAAATCAAAAATTTTAAAAAATTAAATTTTTGAAAAAAATTTGAATTTTTAAAATTTAAAAATTAAAAAAAATCAAGGGGTTATCCCTCTAAACAAAAATTTAAAAAAATTGAATTTTAATTTGTTTCCAATCGTTTTCACAAACGAAAACACAAGATTCATTTGTTTCCAATCGTTTTCACAAACGAAAACACAAGATTCATTTGTTTCCAATCGTTTTCACAAACGAAAACACAAGATTCATTTGTTTTCAATTGTTTTCACAAACGTAAACACAAGATTCATTTGTTTCCAATCGTTTTCACAAACGTAAACACAAGATTCATTTGTTTCCAATCGTTTTCACAAACGTAAACACAAGATTCATTTGTTTCCAATCGTTTTCACAAACGTAAACACAAGATTCATTTGTTTCCAATCGTTTTCACAAACGTAAACACAAGATTCATTTGTTTCCAATCGTTTTCACAAACGTAAATACAAGCCTTTCGTTTTTGTTTTATTTGTTTTCAGTTTTAAAAACAAATGCCGTACACAAATGTTTTGGCTTTTATTTTGTGTAAACAAAACATCACTGGTCAGAGCCTACTGGGGCACCATATAGATGCTCATCGAAAAGAACATATTCCATTTCCTTGGCAAGACGAAGAGGCACATTCCGGTCAAGAACGTCAAGATGGACATAATCCTTCATTGGAGCCTGATCCATTTGGAAGGCGTGTTGAAAATATTGTGAATCATGGAGATGTTGATACGCCATAGAATTTTTTTGTATATAATGGTCTATAACAACTTTTTTCTCGAACCCTCTATAAATTTTAAAATTCTATTCCCTTTGAAACAAAAATTTAAGACTTTATTCACATATTTATACAAGCCTTTAATATAAAGACTCTAAATTCAGAACCTAGCCCAAAATTCTAAAATTACAATATACTTTGTCCTTGTCCCTGATCATAATATCCAGCTTGTTGGCTATAAATACTTAAATTCTCGCTGCCTCCCGTGAATGCTTGGCCTGTCGGTTGTCCTCCTCCCTAAAGAGGCATTAAAAGTGGAATATCAAAAAATTACAATAACATTGATGGGAACACGTTGACTATTCGCTTGACTTTGATTAAATCCTTGAGTTTGACCTAATCCTGATGATTGGAATTGTTGTCCAGAAGATGGATTACAAGGATTGCATGAATCACACGAGTTGCACTGATTTTGTTGACGGCGATCCATTTTTTTGGAAAACTAAAAATGAAAAATGGTTAGAAGAGAAACAAAATACACGGGGTGATAAATTTTGCAACAAAAATTGCGAAAAAACAAGAACACTAAAACAGGATAGAAATTTTCGTTTATAGCCAATATTATTCTGCAAAGCCTTAATGTAAGCGTCTAGACGTAAACAAAAATGTATAGAAAACCTCATGAATTTATGAAATTTTTGTTTGGGTTGTTTTCAAAGTGGACTCCATCAGTTTCTCGAACGAGAAAAGCCCCACATAGGTGTCGAAAATGGAAAAAAATTAAATTTTTAACGAGAACTCGACTTCTCTTTGTTTTTCATTTTTGTTAACTGTGCATGTTTATCAAACTATGAAATCATGCATGATTATGTTTTTGTTTACTTGTAGATTAACTAAAACGCACCAAAAATCGTTATTGTTGAAATTTTACTTTCTTGGAGAATTGCGACTTTTTTAAAAGAAAACTCAAACTCTTCAATATTTATTCAAGATGATACCCGGTGTAAGTTTTACAGGGTGGGGCGAAATTATAACATAATTTATTTTCAACTCATTTTTTACTTTTGACGTATTTATTTGATTATGTATGTCATTTTTTAGTGTATAAAAATGAAATCCCATAAAGGATTACGTGAAGCTATTTTATGAATGCACGCTTTTGGGAATACCCAACAAAAAATCGCCGATGCATTGAGGATTAATCAGTCCATAGTTTGCCGAGCAATTCATCGTGGAACCATCGAAGATCGGGCAGAAAGAGGAAGAAAGCGCACAGCTAGAACGCGGAAAACATTCGGAAAGTCAAGGCCAAGATAAAGCGAAACCCAAGCAGTTGAAAAAACTCCAGCCGGAAGATGCTCGATCGAGTCGTTGAAGCGGGCCATCAAGAAGACGTGGGATGAGATGCCCGATGAAATGGTTGCGCGAGTTGTGGATACCTGGCCCAGCCGATTGCAAGCTTGCATCGATGCGGATGGCGGATATATCGAATAAATACTGTTTTTGTTGTTATTCTGTTATTTTGTTGATTTTAGTGATTTAATAAAGTTGAAATAAATTATGCTATAATTTTGCCCCATCCTGTACATTAAAAAAAAATAAGGCCCGTTTTATTTTTAGCAAAGTGAGTATGTCAATCCGAGTACAAAAAAGCATGCGAATCGAAAAAATGTGGATAAAAAAGTGAGTTTTTGTTAGGATTTTCTATGTAACAATTTTTTAGAGCAAATTGGAAGAACCGATGGGAGGGAATTTTGGATACCCTATAAATACGCCCAGCGGCGATGAATTACATAATTTGGAACGAGATCAAGCTAAAGGAATCAACACTCAAGATAGTATTGAAACGATTGGCTCGAATCCCATTGGAGATATTACTTCGATTAGTCAAGGTAGTCAAGGAGCCGGAAGACAAGGATTAGCTAATTTGTGATTTAGCATAGCAGTTTTGTATTGTAGCCAATATTTTGATGGATAAAGACTTTCGAAATTAGAAAATCTGTCTTTTTTATACAAAAAACGTTTTCAAATAATTTTCTAAAAAAAATATTTTTGCGAAGTCTTATTCAAATTTGAATTTTAATAATAAGTGATCAATATTTTTGATAAACAGACATAATAGACAAGATCGAATCGACAAAAATCCTTTTTCGGTCTGAATCGTATTTGAAAGCTAGAAAAAAATCTTTAAAGCATTAATTTCACTTTTTTTTCTTGACCGAAAAACAAGAGTGTTTTCAATTGCTTGTTTACTAGCTGATTTCCACTTCGCATTGGTTTCGAAAAGTTGTTTTCCATCAATTGTTTGTCTATTTTTTCATTTTTAAAATCGCGCCACGGCGGACCAAAATGTGCAAAAAGTTTAGACAAGTGAAATTTTGTCATAAAATGTATTCTTTAGTGTTAAATATCATGTTTATAAAAGAATAAAATTGTTTCGAAGCAAAATAAGAAAATGGAAATTCGATATATTTTCTAAGTCCTCATAACTAAAAGTCAAAAAATTTAGTAATGTTCCATCAGTATTATAGTATTGGTACCAATACTATAATAGTTACGTACCAGTACTATAATTTTTGACTTTTAGTTATGGGTACCGTACTATTTTGAATTCAGCGCATCGAGATCTACAATATTGTCTACCTTTGCCGTAACTTATTTCCACCCCGTATCGAATTTATATCGAAATATTCGCCCCTTTACAGTTACTTTTGCTCCCCCCCCCCCCTTGGTCCCCCTTATGTTTTTTCCCGCCCTCAGAAAGTCAAAATTTCGGGGGTGTTTGTACACGTGTGGTAATCGTTCAATTGGTTAACACTTCCTTTTTCTTTATAAAGGTTTTCGCGTTTTCGAACCCCGTGGATGGCTTTTTTAATCGGTCAAAACAAACGTGTTATTTTGTTTATCGCATCTCGTCTGTTTTTGCTTTGAAATGGCTCTCACACTAGGGAGATAAAAAGCGTTTCAAAATTTATTTTTCGCGATTTTTCTACCGTTTTTCATTATTTTAATTCTTTTTAGCATTTATCTAACCTTAGAAACATGAGTTCATCTGCTAAACGTCCTCCGGGTGACACTAAACGTCAACCACGAAACCGTCAGAACGAAGAAGAGCATATTACCATAATTTTTCTTCATTTTCTCAACAACAAAAACATTTAGACACATCGTCAAGAAATGAACCAAAAAACCGCAAAAGACATGCGCGACATCGGTCTCGAAAACACCGTCAATTATCAAGGTGGTAATTATGAACACTATGGTCATATGCAAAAAGACGAGGAAAACATCCGTCAGGGTCGTTTCATGTCTGGTGGAAGTCATCACGAAGGACCGCGTGGTCGACATGCACCGAAATTTAAGCCATAAAATCAATTTAAAAAAATTTATATTGTACATAGGCAAAGTAAGAATATTACAACGAAAACATGAACCTAAATTCAAATTTCAAACTCAATTATCTCGAAAACTACAACGGTTCAGAGGTTGTCGTAAAAAGAAAATATACTCCATTTTTTATAATCTTTCCAAATATATTATTTTTATATAGTTTTTTTTCCTGTGGACTGGTCCTTTAATAAAAACATCAAATCCATATTTTTGTCTCAGAATCAGGGTTGAAAGCAACGTTTTCTTGTTGGAAGACCGGCATTTGACTATTTTTAAAATTTAACTACCCATCCGATCAGCCATATCCATATACAATTGCTTGTTAATGAATGAATTTGGATGGTTAACACAATTAACTTCACAATAAAATTGACTCCAACCCATTGGTGGGATTCTTAAATTTTTCAAATTAATTTATAATTTTTTATTAAAGGACCAGTCCACAAGAAAAAAACTATATAAAAATAATACATTCGGAATTTGTATATTCGGAAAGATGATGAAAAATGGAGTATATTTTCTTTTTACGACTCCCTCTGAATCGTTATAGTTTTCGAGATAATTGGGTTTGAAATTTGAATTTAGGTTCATGTTTTCGTTGTAATATACAAACTTTTTCGAATTTTTTACACAAAAAGTTGACTTTTTTGCTAAAAAATTGAAAAATAAACTATTTTTAATCTTTAACTATTAATAATTTACAATAGTAAAGATATTAATTGAAATTTGACGATTTTAGTGCTAAAAATTCAAAAAAGTTTGTGTATTACAACGGAAACATGTACCCAAATTCAAATTTCAAACGCAATTATCTCAAAAACTACAGCGATTCAGAGGTTGTCGTAAAAACAAAAAATTCTCCATTTTTATGGTTCTATAGGTAATTTATGCGGGAATCGATTGCGCGCATTCCCAAACCCTGAAAATGCATTCCTAGCCCCGATTAAAGGGGAGCCCAACTTACGGCCGGGTAGAAAATTTTTTTAACAAGTGACCCTTTAGGGGTAAATTTATGAGAGGAATCGATTTCGCGCATCGAAAAATTTTGAAAATTTTTTCCGGGGGTTAAAAAATGGAAAAAATTGCGTCAAAATTAGGGGGTTATAAGTTTTAACCCCAACAAAATCATTTTTAGGGGTAATTTTATGCAATGAATCGATTGCGCGCATGGAAAAATTCTGAAAAAATTTTCCGGGGTGTTGGGGTTAAAACTTATAACCCCTAATTTTGACGCAATTTTTCCCATTTTTTGACCCCCAGAAAAATTTTCAGAATTTTTCTCATATACCCTCTCCCCTGGGTCATTATTATAATGATTAGATTGAATCTGTAATAGCTTCTTATTTTTCGAACAATATTTTAAGATCAATATTGTTCTATTTTATGCATACATTATACAATAATATGCATACTGGTAGCACATATCACACATCTGGGATCAAACATAAAAATGCTATAAAATATGGGTGGAAAATTAATTTTAAAACTTTTATTTCACACATTCCCATGGAATTGCGTGCCGTTTGGTTTTTATATAAGTTTTTCACATACAATTTTGAAAACTCTAAAGCTTTATCTTAATGTACGCCATCGTCTACTTTATTATATTGTTTGTAGCAAAAAAACAAAAATTCAGAAGTTCACATTAATATTTACTGCTTATTTTTATAAGCTGTCGTCATGAGAACTTATATTTTTGCCTTCACATTAAAAGTTTATGCTACTTCCGAGGCTTTAATTAACCATATCTCAGACATGTTTATGTTACATATGACGGAAGTCAATTTATAATTTGTAAAGCTCAATTATTGATGGGAATAATTTGAAAAAGTACCAATTCATATTTCGCCTCACTTTTGAGGTGCGAAATTTCATTTCATATTTTTATCATTATTATAAAAGTACCGGGGCCGAACGCCTCTCAGATAGGACTCCGAGCGATAATTCGTATTTTTTTCATAAAATGTTAAAATCATTACACGATTTTTGGGGGACCAAGTGCTATGCACTCAGAGAAGAAAAGAAGAGATGAGTTGAAGTCTAGCCTCTTCTTCTTTGCGTTTTCTCCTTGTGACGTTATATAACCAAAAATGTTTTATAACGTTTTATATATCTCACATTTCTACAAACATTACACGTTTAATGTAGTAGGATAGCCTTGAGAGGTTTTTTCTATGCGAGAAATCAATTGCGCGCATTGCCGAAGCCTGAAAACCCTTGACTGCCCTTGTATTAGCCTATTTTCGCTTCAATATACACATATCCAAAGAAAGGGAAGCTTATCCCCCAAATCTGAAAAAATATATCATTTTTCTAATGGTCCCCCTTATGTTTTTGCCTGAAATTTTTGGAAAAAAGCTAAATGGTCCTTTATTATTTTTCACCAAAATTGTCCAAATTTTCCATTTTTTTCAACAAAATTTTCTGAGCATTTTTAGCTTAAAAACTAACATTTGTTAAAAAAATTTTTGTCTGCGGCACTGGTTTTTAAACTTTTATACGCTTCCGTAGAAAAAAGTTATGATAGAAACAAAAAAAGGTCCAAATGATGATTTTTGAGAAAACAACACTTCGATTTCTCCACAAGTTTAAAGATTCGGGACCTAACTTATATTTTTTTGTTAATCACTACCTAGGTACATGAAAATAATCTAGGCTTCAAGTTTGTGGCAGCACTTTTTGGCGTACGCCCACCTTCTTAAGGTGGGCGAGCCATCTTTGATATTTCGAGACATTGCCTCTTAGAAATTAATAAATGTCTATTTTTTACACTGCCTCAAATTTTTCACTTAATTATAGCTCTGCTAAAAACCAATCGATCTATCATCTTCGATATTTTGAGACAACGCTTCTTATAATTTGTAAAGTTCCTTTAGTGCTGGGGTGGAATTGAATTTTCGATTTTGTATTTTGCCTCGTTTTAAGATGCAAATTATCGGTTCGAATTCTCCATTTTTAATGAAATTAAAACGAAATCCTTGAATAATAATGAAAAAAAATCATAAGTTGTCTTTTTTTTAATTTTTCGAACTTTGAGTAAGAGAAGTGGGTTATTGCACGGATTGCCCTTCCCTATGTACTAGGGCTGACGGGATCGGGATCCCGAAATCGCAAAAATTGAATATTTTCGGGATCAAAATCATTTGGATATCCCGAAATCGGGATCCCACCAGTCCTACTATGTACTAGTCGTATCGGAATTGATTATTTTAGCTTTATAAAACGGGCGGAAATGTACAGAAGAAAACGATTTGATGAACGAAAAACGATTTCTAATTTTTATGATTTTTAGTTTTTTTAAGAATGAGAGATGCCAATGGCACCGGAAATATTTATTTTGATGAAATTTTTAAAGATGGCATCCCTATAGAATGTATTATTTTCTATGCAATTCTTGGGCTGATTAGCCTATTTAATTTGACACTAGTGCCGATTCTTTGCTATTCTGCTACTCTAAATAGAAGTCATCATAAAAATTTAAGGTGATTTTTTTAAATTACGCAAAGCTAAAAGGAATCAATTTAGACTAGTTTTGTCAAATTTATATATTGCATTTTTATTAGTAGCACTTGGGAATTTAATATATACAATATTAGTGCTGACAAGGATCAGTGATATAAAATACGACCCTCTTTTTGAGTGGTCTCGTTTTATAGCATCACTTGGACCAGGCATTTGGAGGACAACTTTTGTTGCTATTGTTTTAGAAAGACTAGCAGCAACTATATTTTGCAAGAGTTATGAACATAAAGCTCCTTTATTATTGGGTATAGTGTTGTTTATATGTGGAGTAAGATGTTTTTATGCATAAATTTGAGGGAAGTGGGGCCCTTTTCGGTCTCTGATGGTGTACCATTTGTTGCGGTAACAAATGTCGCGGTAACATTTGTCGCGGTAACAAGTGTCGTGGTGACAATTGTCATAAAACATTTTGTCGTGTAACTTTTGTGCTAAAATAACTGTGATAAAATGCTTGTCACAATTTTTTGTGTCATGAAAAATCTGTAGTGAAAATTTTGTCATCGTAGCATCTGTCAGGAAATAAATGTCGGCTACCGCAAAGTTGGGTAACAATGGTCTGTATGCCCATTTTTTGTTAATTTTAGTTCATATACGGAAAAAGAAAAAAGGCAATTTATAGTAGTGTGCAAAAGTCTTGAAAAAATGTAAAATTTGTTTTTTTCTTTATATCTCTTTCTCCGATTTTTATATCGGGGAAGTTATATCTGAGTACCAACAAAATTTTTCGAAAATCGTGCTTAAAATTTAATTTTTTTAAGGATCTCGGTGTTTTTATTCCAGTTTTATACTTTTTGGTTCGAGTTTCAATTTCTGTTACAATAATCTTTATTGGAAGTACAGATATTGTTAGTATATTGGTATGTTTCACGACTATAAGTGAGCAAGGGGTTCATTTTTCTTAGAGAATAGGTCAGAAGAAATGGCAATAAAAACGGCTCACATACACTTGAACTAATGAGAATTTGAACTTATGCGTTTTTTGAACTAATGGTTCGAAAAACTCATGTGTTTTTTGAACCATTAGTTCAAAAAACGCATGAGTTCAAATTCTTATTAGTTCAAGTGTATGTGAGTCATAACAACATCATTTTAAATTGTTGCTTGCCGATTTTGTTGCTGAGAGGTGAGCAGCATTCAAGATTTTGCTTGGATGCTGTCCATCTCTCCGTAGTTTGGACACTTATTAGAATTCCCTACTCACTTATAACCTTTTACTTAACCGTTAAAAATTACAACTATATTAATTGCAGGCTATGTTTCTTCTGTATTGGAGCAACCAATCTATGATGAAATTGAAGTTTGATGCAAAAATTGCTCTAACTCATCGTTATCAAGTAATAGCTTAAAAAATTAATTTTACAAAAAATGCAAAAACTATAAATTTATTCATCATTTTTTAGCTAGCAGAAAACTTGAGAGTAGTACAAATAATGACTCCGGTAATTTTTGTTGGTACTGCGTTCGACATCGCTGCAGTATTTGCTCTTTTTCTAGAGACATCTATTGATTATAATAATCAATTAAGATTCCCATGTTATTTGTTTGTAAGTCCAGAATTTTGCGGCGCTAAAAAACCTACGAAGGGGAATAAAAATCCGGGGTGTATCCCCGAAGCGTGTCAAAAACTCAAATTTTCAAAAAATGCTCCACAAGGGTAGCGTGTCCAATGTAATCGTCTGTAATATCGCTGTCGATGACGTCTGTAACGTCGATGCTGACGTCTGTAATGTCGACATTTGCGGTGTTGTCATTTCTAACATCGGCTTAATATCGGTGCGCGAAGCATGCGTTGAGGCTATAAGATAACTATTATTTTCTTTCATTCTTTTAGATAACGAATCTTTATGTTACATTTGCTTTCTTCCTTTATATGTATCGAGATAAAAGAACAAGAAGAAAAATTATTTGCATATTGCATAAAAACTCGAAAGTTGCTACCGAGAAACAAGTTAGAAATATTCATGGAAGACCGTTAATTATAGAGGAAACACCAGACATACACTTTAAGAATTTAGAGCAATATTGGAAATAGTTTTAGTTTGCTCAATTTATCGCAGCCTCTCGGGGGCTGCGTACCGTTTGGTTTTTATACCGCCGTTGTATCACACCCATCAGCGATTCTAGGGAGTTAACCAGGGATGCGAAGAGCATTTTTTCAAAATCAGCAAATCTGAAATTATATTTATAAATTTAGCAAAATTTCGCATCCCAAGAATTAAATTTGACATCTCAAAATCACCACCTTTCTGAAAAATCAACAGACTTGGCATCCCTGGGGTTAACTCTTTACATTAATTTAGAGCGTGACGATCCCTAATTAAAATCTTTTTTATACATTTTCTTTAATATAAATTTTTGTTTCCATGAGAACATAGTATTGGCGTTCCATGATTTTTATTTAATAAACTATTTTTTAGTTATCGTCGCGACTTTAAAATTGTAGTTTATAAACGTTTAATTTTTCAAGAAAAGAAGGTTTAATGATTTTCGTGCTATTATAGCAACATGGTAGAACTCACGGTTTTCTGTTTCTAACGAGGAGGGCTCGGTCCCGGAGGGCATTTTTATGTAACATGCTAGATGTTTTCATATAAAAGAAACATGTTACAAAACATATAGCATGTTTCATGAGCCGTGAACGTGATCTTCGACATTTCACTGCTTACATGTTTAGACGTGATTTCATAAATAAAAAGTGGATTTTGTGCTATTCCTACGTTTCTTAGAAAAAAATATTAGACTTTCACGTTTCGTTTAATTTCATCATTTTTGTTTAATTTCACGTTTCGTTTAATCAAACGTCTTTTCAAACCAAGTAATTCTGGGGAAAAGATTGCTCCAGAATTCTCCGGGGAAATTCGGATTTATCCAACTTCCCTGGGACCGGATAAATCGGATAATTCTATTTCCCAACCCTGTTAATGGCTAATATGTTGCATGCTGTATATATGTTTGTGATCGTGCCCATTAGTAACCGGTCTGATGAGGGTTGCGCCCAGAAACCTTGGGTTACACGAGCATAACAAATGGCGACCAGGAGAACTCTACTACGGGTAATTGTCAGTTGGTGACATAAATCTTTGTCACCAACTGACAATAGAAATTGTCAGTTGGTGACATAAAATCTCTACCAAGGCTTAGGCTTAGGCCTAGGCCTAGGCTTAGGCTTAGGCCTAGGCTTAGGCTTAAACCTAGGCTTAGGCCTGGCTTAGGCCTGGCTTAGGCCTGGCTTAGGCCTGGCTTAGGCCTAAGCCTAAGCCTAAGGCTTAGGCTTAAGCCCAGACTTAGGCCTAAGCTCTGGTAGAAATTTTATGTCACCAACTGACCGTTGCTCCTCTACTACAAGGGCATTCTTGCGAAGGAAACCGTGGAGTCAAAGAGGTAATGCAATCAGATGCTTTAGCAGCCACTTCTGCTAACGAGGCTCTTTCACTGTGCGCGAGGTACTTAGTGTCCGCCACTTGCTTAGCCACCATTCTGGGGTCTATCCCCAGGGGTGGCGGCTTAGTGAGAGTCGACTGTCTGAATTTCAAAAAATTATGTTGTGATCCTCCAGCATGCGGATCACAAACTAAGGCTTCTTTTTGGAATTGAAGTGTTCCTCTTTAGATTTTCCAGCAAAATACTGCGGAGCCAAATCTTTTGGACGTAAGGAAAAATTTATTGTCCCTTTCCTAAAAATAGTATAACATCATTACACTACACCATGAAGGTCACTGAAATGCTTATAGTAAAATTTGACCTTGTAGTAATGGTGAGATAATATGTGAATGACTACAAACCAGAAAAAAATCAAATTAATGAAAACGTTGAAAAATTGAAAAAATACGAGACAAAACATCACGAATACAATTAACATTTAATTCTATAAGCTATCACCATGAGAACTTATAGTTTTGCTTACAAATATTAAAAGTTTTTCTATTACCTTTTTGATATTGAACTATAACATTTTTGAGATATAAGCTCTAATTAGCTTTTTTCTCAGACAAATTTACGTCCTAATATATGATCGAGATCTAAATTTATGAGGCTGGAAAAGTCACATGAGTGGGATACGTTCTACAGCTTTTGCTCCACGTATTTAAGAAGGAATTTTTTTGCCTAAGCTGGATTTTATATGTTAAAAATGTCTTTGAATTTTTCTTTATACTAAAACTTTCAAACGTTATAACTTTTGATAGCATAAGTCATTTTTCGAGATCTTGGGCTCAAAATAGTGAGTGATTAACAAAAACATTTAAGTTAGGTCCTGCGCCTTTAAACTTGCACGGATTGCCCTTCCCTGTGTACTAGGGCTGACGGGATCAGGATTTTTTCATCGGGGTCGAGATTCAAAAATCGGGACGCCGAAATTTGGGTTATGAACGGGATTAGCCTCGAAATACCGAAATTGCACAAATTGAATATTTTCGGAATCAAAACCATTTGGATATCCCGAAATCGGGATCCCACTAGCCCTACTATGTACCAGTCGTATCCAGGGGACAAAAAGGTGCCATCGCCCAGGGTGGCATCACTCAAATCACTCATCACCACGGTGTGAATTATCCACAATCACCCATCACCCACTGGGTGATGCTGGGTGATAGTGGGTGATGATTGATTTGGGTGATGCCGCCCATTGGGTGATGGTGATTTTGGGTGATTGCACCCAAAATCACTCAATTGCGCTAAAAAGCTCAGGAAACCCAAGAAAATACAAATTTCTCGAGTTTCTAGAGAAAATTCACCCACCCATCACCCAGTGGGTGGCATCACCCAAATCATCCATTACCCACTGGATGATAATGGGTGATAGTGGATGATTCATCCAGTGATGATGGGTGATTGTGGATGATGCCACTCACTGGGTGATGGGTGGGTAAATTTTGGGTGCTATCACCCATTTTCCGCCCCCTGGTCGTATGGGAATTGATTCTTTTAGCTTTATAAAACGGGCGAATAGATACGGAAGAAAACGGTGTGACGATGATGAAAACGATTTCTAATTTTTATGATTTTTAGTTTTTTTAAGAATGAGAGATGCCAATGGCACCGGAAATATTTATTTCGATGAAATTTTTAAAGATGGCATCCCTATAGAATGTATTATTTTCTATGCAATGCTTGGGCTGATTAGCCTTTTTAATTTGACACTAGTGCCCATTATTTGCTATTCTGCTTCTCTAAATAGAAGCCATCATAAAAATTTAAGGTGATTTTTTTAAATTACGCAAAGCTAAAAGGAATCAATTTAGACTAGTTTTGTCAAATT
>OZJO01003713.1:0-27637 GCA_900406225.1 Acrobeloides nanus | reverse complement strand
TCAAAAAATCATCTTATTACGATGAGGTTTTTGTCGATAACATAGTTACACTCCAAATCATCATCATCTTCTCCCAAAGGATTCATGAGTGCCTCTGCGACTTTCATCCATCCCATATAGACAATAAATTGTAGCATAGTGGTAAAGGGTATCCATAAATCTACCTAAAATTTTGTAAAATTGAGAGGGAACCCAACCAGAGGGAGAAAAGTGTGGTACCACCCACACCACCCATCTAATTTTTTTGACTATATTGCACCTAGTTTTTTTTCTTGAAAAAATAAAATTAAAATAAAATTTTTTTTAAAAACTAGATGCAATATAGTCAAAAAAATTAGATGGGTGGTGTGGGTGGTACCACATACTTTTTCGCGCCCTGGCCCCAACCCACAAATTGGGGTGGGTTGGGGTGAAGTTGTTTAGATGTACCCCCTCCCCCAATTTTTTTCGGGGTCAACCGCGCGCTGGAGGTCGACGACGCAAAAAAATTTGATTACTACAGGTCGACCGCGATACTAAACCTGCGAACTTTTTTTATTGTCAACTTTTTTGGATCGACCGCGCTGCGGAAAAGTGGGGGGGGAGGGTACTTGTTCAGGTGTGGTCGATCCTCTAGAGGGAGAGAGGTAGGAGGGGCCTTTTAGCGTTTGTTATTGAGTTTGAATAGGCCCAAATTCAATTCTCCCTGCTTAAATTCGACCTTTATTTTTCTACTTACTCGATCTTTGTGTTTGGTATGTTCTGGAACAATAAATTGTCTTGAGACCAAACATATGATAAAATAAAGTCTCACAGCAAAAAAAATCAATTGGGGATAAACAAGAGGTATAGGAACCCAGTCATAACGTAGAAGCGATGATATGCCATCCCTGAATATTTGAACTTCCTGAAACAAAAAATTGGCATAGTTTTAAGCATTTAGCTATACCTTCATCAATGAGTCTAAAACTTTTTCACTTTTGATTTTTCCTTCCAAATGAGCTTTATAAAGAAGTCCATTTACCCATTGAATAGGAGTCCAGTATTGACTATAAATATCATCGATTTTTCGTAGTTTATTCAATTCGGGTTTTGTTAGTAGACCTAAATTTTATGGCGGTGGGATACTTGCGGACGGACATTTGCGGACGGGACATTTGCGGACGGACATTTGCGGACGGGACATTTGCGGACGAACATTTGCGGAAGGACATTTGTGGACGGACATTTGCGGACGAAACGTTTGAAAAATTCAATTTTTTGAAAAATTTGAATTTTTCAAACGTTTCGTCCGAAAATGTCCGTCCACAAGTATCCCACCGCCAATTTTATTAGATAAATATTTTTTTGAGCTAAAAAATCACTTTTTTGCGCTAAGATATTTGTATGCTTAAAAAATTATTTCCGGCTTCATTTACACCTGGTTGCGGATATATTACATAATTAGTCAAAAATGTCGAATTTTTTCAACATTTTTGACTAATTATGCAATATATGCACAACCAGGAAAAGTGTAAATGAAGCCGGAAATAATTTTTTAAAGGACCAGTCCACTTTTGAACCGAATTTTTGTTCAAACGTGGAAAAGAAAGTTCATGTTGGGACAACCACTTTTTGCTTTGGAAGTAAATTCCAATTCGACAACCCTGAGGAGATATTTGACATACAAAATTGCATAAAAATTTTAAACGTGTTTGTGTATTGGAGCGAAGGGATTGGCACCTTTGAAATGTACTGTAACGAATTATAAAAAAGCTATTTTTACAAAGATCTTAAAATTTTCATAAAAAGGCAATTGCAGCACTTTTTATAACTCTATGAGACGAATAAAATGATACCAAAATTATCCGATTTGAACATTGTTTTGGGTTATTGAAACGAAAATTCTGATTCATGTTTTCGTTTCGATAACCCAAAAGAATGTTCAAATCGGATAATTTTGGTGTCATTTTATTCGTCTCATAGAGTTATAAAAAGTGCTGCAATTGCCTTTTTATGANAACACGTTTAAAATTTTTATGCAATTTTGTATGTCAAATATCTCCTCAGGGTTGTCGAATTGGAATTTACTTCCAAAGCAAAAAGTGGTTGCCCCAACGTGAACTTTCTTTTCCATGTTTGAACAAAAATCCGGTTCAAAAGTGGACTGGTCCTTTAAGCATACAAATATGTTAGCGCAAAAAGTACAGGGTGGTGCAAAAAAACCGTAATTTTGAAACTTTTGAGGCCCATTTTTTCGAAAAAATTTTTTTTCTAAAAACATCATTTCTAGGGGTAAAAATAGCTGAAAAACACGATTCCGCGTCAAAAAATTTTTTGACCCATAAAACCCCCTTAAAATGGCAAAAAACGGGGTTTTTAACCCCCAAAAAATGGCCCTCAAAAGTATCAAAATTACGGTTTTTTTTGCACCACCCTGTAATTTTTAGCGCAAAAAAAATTTTTAGTGAATTGAAAAATAGAGCTCCATGGGGTTCTATTAGAAACAATATGGTATTTGAGAATCTCTTTGTAAAAACCTCAAAAATTTCCGCAAATGTCGGATCCGCAATTGTCGTTCCGCAAATGTTTTTCCGGATTTGTCGCCCCCTGCTCAACTACTTTTTTGCATTTTTGTGAAGAGTGGTAAAACGAAACATACCAGCAGCAACAAGAGTTTCCAAAGTCGGAAACCTCTGCCTAACTTGCATACTAATATCCCGAAGCACTAATGCTTGATTCAGCACCATATAGCGAATGAGGTTCCTTTTGAGCATTCTCGAGTCATCATCGTTTTCTTTTATAAAAGTTGCAAACACTATGGCAGCACTAAATTTTCATTTTTTTTAACTGGCTGAAAAGTTACTTATCTATCCATCCAAGGCCTCGTAAAATCAACGTCCAACGACTAACAACAAAAGAAACAAAGAAGCCAAGCATAAAAGTTAGGGGTATTGTCGCATTTAAACCATTGTCTAGATAAATGGCTAGGGCTTCAAAGTATCTGTAATTTTTTAATTTTATGGTTAGCCGACTACGAGTATGGATCAGGGATGGTAAACGGCCGTGATAAATTACCTGCCTCGTCCCGGTCCATCTTTTTAAGGCAGTAAAAAAACGCAGTTCGGGCCTAGGTCAATCGCGGTCTTTATCACCCCTGGTATGGATAAGTGAGATTAATAGCTGGCAGATTATCGAAGGAATGGGAGCCGAAAAAATGAAAAATTAGCTAGCTGAGAAAATTGTTTAAATTTTATTGTGTGGAGAAAAACGTTTATGATCAAAAATATACCTTTGCCATATTGGTGTCAACATAAACCTGTATATACAACTTATTAACATATATACAATTGTCCATACTGCTAGCTGAGATAAAGTAGCCTTCCAAACACTGCCTCTCCATCTACATAATAACTTTAGAACACTTTTATTATTGGTTTGAGAAACATCTAGTGTATAGGAAATTGTCATCTCTAAAAAAGCTAAGAATCTATCTCTACAAAAATATTGAAAATACAACTATTCACGAAGAATCAGAAATTCTAATTAAAAATAGGCAAAAAATTGGTAACGAGTACAATGAAAAGGTGCATAACAAATGGAAAATGCGGTAATTTTTTGATCCTTTTATTTGATTGGCATAACATGTCTATTGTGAGAGACATATAAAAAGAGTACAGACAACTAGATGGGAATTCCGAATTTTTTTGTGCATAGAAAGACAGAGAACAATATGTTAGACAAACTGTCTTCTTCCTGAAACATTTTCAAATCATTTTTACTATGGGGTTAGACTGTTTGCTACTTTCTGATATTCAGTTAAAAATAATTAAATTAAAAATAATTAAAATTAAAAAGAGAGTCAGAAATAATTTAATTAAAAAGAACTTCTATAAGTAAAAAACAGCACATTTGTGTTTGTTTCATCGCAATATATGAAACAACTGAAAATTTGACATTTTTCACCAAAAATCGTAATTTTCTGAGCATTTTCAGTTTAAAAACAATCATTATATACATACAGAGCGTTCATGTTGGTCTGCAACATCAATGTTTTTAGTCGTTCTCGCACCCCTTCTAACGAATTTCTATGCCGTCTTTTTTAAATTGTAGCTGAACAATGGTTGAATAAATGTTGATAAAAATTGTCGAAATCCGTTGATCCTAACATTGTCAAAAATTACTTTGAAGTTTTCAAAGTCGATTTTCTTCACCTTAACAAAATATTATAAATTTAATTTGTTTATGAAAATACAGAGCTTTAGTCCCTCTAACACATGCAAAAAACCGTATATAAAAATTATTTAACAGTGGCGAGATATTTGACTTTGAAGTTGATAGTCAAAAAATGAGGCAAAAACAAAATGACGCACCCGAGAGTCGAACCCTCGACCTTCTGTCTGCTAGCCGAACGCGCTAACCACTACACCATCATCACATTTTGACAATGTTCCAAAGTAATTTTTGACACATGGTGTAGTGATTAGCGCGTTCGGCTAGCAGTCAGAAGGTCGAGGGTTCGATTCCCGGGTGCGTCATTTTGTTTTTGCCTCATTTTATGAGAAAAGTGAAGCCAGTACTTTTTTATGCTTAAATCGCCTCAATATCGTGTTCCTAATCTATGAAAATCTATAAAAGGTCAAAATTAGTCAATTTTAATGTGTCAAAAACAGGGGTTTTTTCTTTCTTAAAAAATTCATAAAAAATAATAGGAAAAGTTTTAGTCAAAATTATACCATTTTTTGATCGTTTTACAATTCGGGGAGGGGGGCCGAAAGGCAAAAATTTTCTTTAGACCCCCCCCCCGCGCGAGGAGGTTTACAATCCCCTATTCATCTATGAATCAAAGTACTCGCAAAATCAGCGGGATTTGGATGAAACTTGGCATAGAGATAGCTTATGGAAAGGGTTAAAAAATGGCTATATAATTAACCCCCGCTGCGACACTCACAGGGCACAGGATCTCTTACAGTGTCAAAAACCCGGTAAAAACGCATTTTTGGCCATTGCTAGGGCCTTAAACAGGGCGTCCACATGTAATTTTCGAAAATAAGACAAAAATAAGATCGGACTTCAAAAAATAAGGCAAAAAATAAGACGTGATGGTTTCTAATATAATTTAGGTATTTATATGAAAATATTTTAAAAAAGAAGCAAAAACATATAAAAAAAGCATTCATAGTTCAATTTTGATGATTGAACTACGGGGTTAATTATAGAATTTTTCTTAAATTAAAACCCTGATTTTCAGGCTCAAACTTAATTTTTCATGCGCCGAAAATGCGCGCAATCGATTTTTCACCTCGAAATTACCCTAAAAAGTCGGTTTTTAGAAGAAAGTCGGAAAATTTTTTTCGATTTTTCGAGATTAGGCAATAAATGTTACGCTCCCTTTAAAGATTTTTTTGGTTTTTAGCATTTTTATAAGCATTTTTAGGATTTATCCTAATTTTCGACATGGTTGCCGGTGTTCTAGATTACTTTGTCAATTTTTCTGGGTTAGCCTACACAATTTTTGTCTCGTTAATAATGTCCCTAACCATAATCTTCTCCATATTCATCATCATAAAAATTAAGCTAGAATCGAAAAAGCTAACGTCGAATTCTCAGAGCTTATTATCTCTCAAGGAAGCAGCTATTTTCTGCTTGTTAGAAGCTTGTATTTCTTCCATAAATCATATAATTATGATCATCTACTATAACTTCAGGCAATATTGGGTCCATATTCCGGATTTTCATGACGTTTATATCGTTATTTTTTCTTTGTATGATGTAATCTTATTATGAATACCAATATGCGAATTTTTGTTGATTTTTATAATGTTGAAGTCGTATAAGAATGCATTATTTAAGTTCGCGGTAATCGTCTTCAGAAAGGTTGGAATAAAGAAGAAAACGAAGGTTCAGAAAGTTGGCCAACAAATAAGTCAGAAACAATAGATTTTTCGAGTTTTCATCTTTACATTTCTATCTGAAAATCGTAAAAAATATGTATTTTTTGCTGTGTGCAATGATTAATAAATAAATAATGTTTAAAGGGTCAGTCCAGTAATTTAAGATCATATGAAAAAAATGATATATTCGACACTCGGAGGCGGTGCTCAGAGATATGAAACAAATGATATATTCGGAAAGATCATGAAAAATGGAGCACTTTTTGTTTTTACGGCATGTTCTGAATCGTTATAGCTTTCGAGATAATTGCGTTTGAAATTTTGAATTTGTTACAAGCTCTTCGTTGTAATACACAAACTTTTTTGCGGAAAAATCGATTTTTCCATCAATCTTTTGAATTTTCATAAAATGAGCATTGTAGCAACTTTTTATAGCTAAATGAGACGAACAAAATGACACCAAAATTATCCAATTTGAACATTGTTTTGGGTTATTGAAACGAAAACCCTGATTCAGTGTTTTCGTTTCAATAACCCAAAACAATGTTCAAATTGGATAATTTTGGTGTCATTTTGTTCGTCTCATTTAGCTATAAAAAATTGCTACAATGTTCATTTTATGAAAATTGAAAAAATCGATGCAAAAATCGATTTTTCCGCAAAAAATTCAAAAAAATTTGTGTATTACAACGAAGGGCTTGTACACAAATTCAAAATTTCAAATGCAATTATCTCGAAAACTACAACAATTCAGAACATGGCGTAAAAACAAAAAATGCTCCATTTTTCATGATCTTTCCGAATATATCATTTTTTCATATGATTGCAACTTACCGGACTGGTCCTGTGAACAATTTTTTTATTGTTTTTTAAAGAAATTCGACGGAAAAATATGAAAATTCTCGAATTTTCACACAAATGGAAATAAAAAATTTTCTTCCGGTTTTTCAAAGAGCGCCACCTCGAGTGTCGATCTCCAAGCGCCGCTACCTCCGATCACCGAGAGCCAAGCACTGATCTCCGAGTATCATTATAGGAAACCCCGCATTTGATATGGCCTGAATCATAGCACTATGCACAGATGCCGAAGTCCGTCGAGATCTCGAAAACCTCATTTTCAAATACTACCACGAAAACTTGACAATATCCTTAAACTTATGTCATGCATCCGAACTTCAAACTCGACTGAGTTATTTCTGTTTATAACTATGCTATGATCAACCAAGCCATTTGGTTGCCCAGCTTATTGGTGTTTTTCAGTACCAATCGTAAAGTGTCTAAACAAATCGAAGAAGCAAGAAACACAAAACTGGTTTTGCGAACGAAATTGGGACTCAAAGATGCGGTAGAAAAGTTGGAAGCTATGCACCCAGATTGGACCTCGAATACCGGAGCATAAGCACAGGTGCGTGATTTCGATTTTTGTCCTATAATGTATTCATATAAAATTTATTTTAAGAACTAACGACAAGATTATAAGAAAGTAGTGTTCGATTCCGTCCCAGAATTCCGAGGACTTTTGACGAAAAATTCCGAAATTTTGTTCCGAACCTTAATTCTGAAGATTCCGCACCCTAATCTCCGAAGCAACAATTTTTTATAAAAAAAATGACCATTTTTTTCAAAAAATTATCAAAAATTAGTCGTAATTTTCGAACAT
The DNA here is from genome assembly GCA_900406225.1 of Acrobeloides nanus. NCBI lineage: Eukaryota > Metazoa > Nematoda > Chromadorea > Rhabditida > Cephalobidae > Acrobeloides > Acrobeloides nanus. Next base: position 20,125 of record OZJO01003713.1, on the reverse strand, counting down.
TTTCAGCATTAACTCAAGCGTTTTTTTTCAAATAAAATTTTCGCGCTTATCGGTACAAAAAATCTCTATGGGGTACCCTTTATTTTTTTGTGAAAAAATCACGAAAAATGTAAAGAGACAAAGGGAAATTTGTTCCGAAAATTCCGAACTTTCGAATTCCGTTCATATTTTTGAGCTCCGAAAAATTCCGTTTCAAACATAAAGCCAATTCCGTTACCGGAATCGAACACTAATAACAAGGTTCTATCTGTATAAACGTTACATGAAACTAAAGAGCAATTAAACAACTTATCAAAACGCTAAAAGATATCAAGGCAGTAAAACCATCGATTTTTCTAACCCCACTTGCAGGTGGATTGGTTGCAGAAACAGTGGTATTCGGAGTAACAACCGAAGTATTACTTGTAAAAGCCGACGCAGCCGTCGGAGTTGTAGCCGGCGCTGCAGTAGACGTCATAGTCGTAGCGGCTGTTGTGGTTGTTGTCGTCGACACCGCCGTTGTAGCAGCATCAACACCAACACATTGAACTTCCCCATTTGTTACGTTTGCGAACCAATCGCAATAGGAAGAGACTCGAGCGTAAATTCCTAAAATTTATATAATTTTTCACTGAGTGACGTAACACTGCGATAAATCGGCATAGATTATGTGTCACCGGTTAATCCATTCAATTGTTATATTTCTTGCTAGCCGTTAGAGAAGCGAGATCCAATCAAAACACCTGCCTGAGCGATCAGCTCTAGGCATTGCAGTTTTCTGCCTCGCCAATCTATCGGCTAGTATTTCCGATGATTATGCTTAATAAACAATTCTTAGGTAACTCCTCTTGTTAAACAACATAAACAGTAACAGCATAACTGTCACATAGGCTTAGCAGCAGTCAACCCTTGATGTCCTCAGTAGACCTCTGTGATCATCGACTGGATACGTCGATGCTGTGTAATCTAACCATCGATGCAGTTAACACTGTGGTCGACTATATACTCATCCGACCACCATTACAATCGAAAAATTATTTCATTAACCTACTTTGTGCTAAAATTTCTTGTACCATAGGGATATAGATGTACATCGAGAAAATTCCGGTCTGGAACCAAACACCATTTGAGCTAACTGTCATTAAAGGTGTAGCCCAATCGTTACTTGTTGAAGCTCCATTGAAATCAGTGCCCGCACATAAGGTATCTTTAGTGAGAGTTTCGTTGAAACTCGGGTAATACAATCTAAAAGATTACTGGTATCGTAAAGATTTTAGTATATAACTTACTGGCAGTTGACATTATTTATCACAGGGACTGTAGTCTTGACAAGAATTTCACTACTATTTCGAATGGTGTTTGTGGTCTGGTTTCCACAATATAGCGAATCTAATGACCAATATCCCCATCCAGCTATGGTGTTTGCTTTTGAAATAAGAGCAGTGTCGTCTTTAGGCACGCATATAGGTTGAAGTCTGTCGGTAAAACTAACGGTGCTGGCAAGCTAAAAACGTGAGTATAAGAAAGTAGAAGAGGTTGAACCGAGCGCCTATCGCTCACGAGGAGTCGTGGATCTCGAGTAGACTTCTCATATGGGGGTTGGGGTGGGTATGGGAAACTTATTTGAGAAGTCTATGGGTACCGTCTTCCCCATCCCCCGCTTTCCCCAGTCTATATCTGCTTGGGCTGGGTGCTAGGAGATCGGCCCATGGAGGTCGGCTCTCGAAGATCGTTTCTTGGAGGTCGGCGATCGGAGATCAGTGCTCGGTGCTCGATAATCGACACTCGGAGGTAGCTCTCAGAAATTGGAACTCGGTGATTGCGCTTAGAGATCGATGCCCGAAGATCGACACTCGGAGGCGGTGCTCAGAGATTGGCACTCGGAGATTGGCGCTTGAAGATCGGTGCGCGGAATTTCTACATCTTGGAGGTCGGTGCTCGGAGAGCTATCGGAGATCGTCTCTTGGATGTTGTCGCTCGAAGATCATCTTTTAGAGGTCGGTGTTCGGAGATCAGTGGCGTGTTTTCAACCCAGGAATGGGGAGAGGTGTCGCCCTATACATCCCCAAATTAATCCACTGTCGGAGATCGTTGCAAATAAGGACGGAAAGGAAGTGGTCCCCCCCCCCAAGTCCTCATTAAATTCGTCTAAGATTTAAAAAAAACGACCTTTTTTTTAGCCGACACCCAATTTCTATGGACCACTTCATGTTCGGCGGGGTTCATGCGGTGGTCCCCCCTTAATTTTGGGTCCAGGCGGCGGTCCTCCCCTCAATTTGGGTCTATGTGTGCGTCGGTCAGGAGGAGACTCCCTCTCCCTATCGACATATGGTCTCGAAATTTATAAAATAAAAATGGAATCCAATTTTTTCTCTACAAACCTGTATAATGCCAATATTATGAAGTACATTTGAAGGATTATAGCTTGGATTAAGAATTCCACGAAATATACCATTGTTACTAGCCGTAGAGTCAGATCGATTCACCGAACCAAATCGAATAATGTTTGAGACGCCTGCATATTGAGCTATTTCACTAAAAAATCATATATGCTGCAAGGCATTTTTGACAACTTACATGCATTTTCCCGACGTTAAAGCATAGTTTTTGGAAAGCAAAGTTATGCCACAATATTGGAGAAGTCTACCACTGGTTGAGTTAGAAAGCTCCAATATCCCTTCCCATGGGAATTCGCCCTGTTGAGCGTAGCAGCCACCAAGAATCTGAAACGAATTTTATAAAAAAATTTATTGATTTATACCTTGTCCGAAACCTTGTTTGACCAACTACTTCCTCTTTCTCCACACAAGTAATTTGGAGGCGGAAGCGTAGGTGGTGGTGTAATCGGCGGTTCAGCATCATAACATTGCACTGTACCATTTGTTAGACTACTAAGCCAAGAGCAGTAGGATGAAACTCGGGTATATAAACCTAAATCCTACTACAGAGTGTCCCAGATAAGTGTCGATAGCAATGATTAACTAGCTCGGAGACCCTTATTAATAATGGCTATAGTCAGTTCGTATGAGTGATGAGGTTTCTGTCAATTTCTCGGGGGGGGGGGGACTGGTACTCAGAAACCACCTGAAGATCTAGCGCTGTTAAACTATCAGAGCCCATTTATAGTTGCACTCGCGTCAAAGTGTACTATGGGCCCAGACCTAATGTGTTGTAAACGATTATACTACAAAATGAATATCTCAGTTAAGAAATTTAATTTTTATGCAAATTTTAAGGCATACGGACCGTTGCTACCCAACTTTGCGGTAGCCGACACTTATTTTCTGACACTTGTTACTGCGACAGCAGTTCTGCTGCAAAAAATTACATCGTTGTCTAGCCTGCCTGTCGAACTTATCAAGAAGAAAAAATTTTGGGTAACAAGTGTCGCGAAACACCTGTCGTGAAACATTTGTCGTGGTAACAAGTGTCGTGGTGACAAGTGTCGTGGTGACAAGTATCGTGGTGACAAATGTTAATAAATATGTGTGCGGAAACAAATGTTGTGAAATAGATGTCGTGTAACATGTTCGCGTAACAACGGTCCGTATGCCAATTTTGATATGCTTCACTTACGCTGAGCAAATTGATCATTTAAACTGCTAGAAAAATAAGCTGAGTAGATTCCCGTTTGGAACCAAACGCCATTCTTGTTAGCAGTCATTAGAGGTGTTGCCCAGTCATTCACCGGTGAAGCACCATTGAAATCCGAACCAGCACATAACGTATCACTCGTAAGCGTTGTGTTAATATCGGGATAATAAAGTCTAAAAACTTGTATGAAACATTTTTTGAGGTGAAACACTTATTTTTACGTGAATCAGTGGAGTGGGGGACTTTTGCGCCCTCACATATACGCTCCTGACATTTGCACTTTCACATTTCACCCCGACATATGCGAGCTAATAATTGTGCCCCGACATTTGCGCACCCGTCTTATAAAATATCTTTCAAAAAAGGTCGAAAATTTTAAAAATGGAAACAAGTCGGGTGCGAGAAAAGAAGAGAAGCAAGAATGACAACCATCGGCTCATCCTCCATTACTTCGTTCAATGCTTCAACTGATAGATGGCCCTCATACAAGACAATTCTTACTTGTTTTCTAGCTGCCAACAAGATAACCGAAGAGGGCCAAAAGAAAAACATCTTCCTGTCAAACTGTACGACGCAAACGATCGAGATCCTTGAATCACTGGTGGCACCAACAATCTTCTCAGACAAATCAATACCAACTTGATCTTCTAGCTTTTCTTCCAATCAATTCTATTTCTTTGGGGCGCAATTATAGAGCGCAAATGTTGGAGCACAAAAATCGGGTACTCAAAAGTCGGGTGCGCAAGTGTCGTTGTGTATATGTGAGGGCGTAAAAGTCCCCAACTAATCAGTGCATATGTAAAAGATATCCATGTGTGATCAATGAGTGTTTTGAATTTTTTTTTTTTACTTACTGGCACAGAACATTATTTATAACTGGAACCGTAGTTTTGATTAAAATTTGACTGTTAGTATTCGAATAGCCTGTTGTCTGATTTCCACAATATTGGGAATTTAATGACCAATAACCCCAACCGGCAACCATATTTGCATGGGAAATGAGTGCAGAATCGTTTTTAGCAATGCATATAGGTTGAACATTAGTATTATAAGTCTCGTTTAGTGTTAGCTAAATTTAAAAAATATTTAACACTCGGGTGGTTGTTCAATCTGTTGGTACATTTTAGTAGATTTTTGCATGCTGAACAAAACGCAAAAAAATTTTTTTGAAAAAGTGCTCCTAAAGGGGTCTACGTCCTCAAATGTCCCAGCCTCAAATGTTCGTCCTCAAATAGCCATCCTCAAATATCTCATCCTCAAGTGCGCGTCCTCAACTGTCGCCACGCCAGTTTTTCAAGTTCCCACTCCTGATATGCAAACCCCAAACCTTAATCAGCCCAATATTATGAAGTATATAAGATCGATTGTATGCAGGATTAATCCATGATTGAGATATACTGTTATTTTGTACCGAATAATCAGTTCTATTCAACATTCCAAAGCGAATGATGTGTGTTACATTGGGTGTTAAAGCGGTCTCTCTAAAATTTAGATCTACGCCTAAAGTTACACACTATGCCTAGTTTATAACACACAACATGTTAGGAGCCATCCAGTAAGACTAGGGATGTTACATGGCAAAATAGAAAAAGTAGCAAACACCATGCCAAAACGTGGCATTTGTTTGGTTAAAAATCAAAACTTTTGCTCAAAATTTGAATTTTTGCTCAAAAATCGAATTTTGGTTGAAAAATTGAATTTTTTTCTCAAAAATCGAATTTTGATTGAAATTGAAAATTTGGTTGATCAAAATTTATTGAAATCATGGGTCCTAATGAATTTGATCTTTTCTTTAAAAAACGTCCAAAAACGGGGCAAAAAAACGTGGCAAATGCAACGTTTTCGTGGCAATGTAACATCTCTAAGTAAGACACGTGATTGAAAAAATCAAAAATACCCTCCCCTCCTTCTGGTGTTTTTAGGTGATTTTTGGCTACCACGTACCCAAAGCCATGTGATGGTATGATTTGGTTAGGGCTAGACTTACATGCAAACACCAGATGTCAGTGCATATTGTTGAGAGAGTAACGTCACTCCACAAAACCGAATTAGCGCACCAGACGAAGCATTGTAAAGCTCGAATAGCCCTTCCCATGGAAATTCACCCTGTTGAGCATAGCATCCATCAATAATCTAAATGGGTTAATTGAGGCTTGAGTAACCCCAATTCAAAAAGAGTCACAAAAAGTTCACATAGCCTCATAGCCTGATTGCTTTAGGCCTTAGTCATAGGCAAAATTCTAAGATAAGATCCTGAAAAGCCCATACAGCCTCACTGTCTAACTGTTTTAGGCTTAGGCTTAATATTAAAAAATTACTCCATTTCCATATTTTTGGGTAAAATTCCCACTTCTAGTTCCGCATGTTTGGGCCTGAGCATGACAAAAAGATGAAAAACATGCACAAAATAATATTAAACAAATAATCGAAGAAACTTTTGGCATGTTAAGAAAGATCAGATCAACTTTCTATCGATATTTTATCAATGTTGACTGCTCTAAAAATTAAAACTAGACTCGGCTTTTCAAATTTATATTAATTGCATAATTATTTATTGTCTACTTTTTTATTACGCTGTAAAAGTCAAAGGAATTTGCTACCGGTTATAATAAACTAATTTTATGGTCATATCAAAATTTTTATGTACAGGGTGCTCCAAAAACAAGTGGATTCATGTAATTTTTTGGGATCCAAAAATTTATTTTTCTATGAGTAATTTTATGTGGAGTAATCAGTTGCATGCATTCCCGAATCCTAAAAATGCTTTCCTGGGCCTGACTCAGAGAAAAATTGGTTTTTGAAATTGTGAAAAATGACAATTTTCGCTTCAAAAATCCGATTTTTCCCTGAAGGAAGCATTTTCAGGGTTTGGGAATAAGCGCAATCGATTCCCCGCATAAAATTACCCCCAAATTAGGGGGGGGGTCATTTTTTAAAACAATACATTTTCGAGTTCCAAAAATCCACTTTTTTTGCCCCACCCTATAATTTTTACGCTAATTGATTTATCGCCAGATACAAAGTCCTTGATGAGTCGTGTTGGTTTTATGGGGCTTTGGGTTTGGCCAGTGAAGATTACAAGCAGTTTTGGGTTTGGCCCGTGAACGTTATGAGCTGTCTTAGGTTTGGCACGCGAAAATTTCAATTTTTAATCAAGGAAACGAAGACTTTAAGGTGATATTCACGTGCAAAAATATTATGCGGATTTTTAGGTGATATAGAAATTTTAGTGCTGAATGATATGCCTCGGATTATGGGTAACCCGCTCCTTTAAAAGAAATTTTTTTATCTACTTTGAAGTGGTGTCGTCGTCTCACTTTTTCTCAAAAATCGAAAATTCGCCATTTTTGCTCACAAATGTATTTTTTCTAAAAAATAGACAAATTTGCCATTTTTGCTTAAAAATCTTAAAATGTTTCATTTTGATCAAAAATCGGAAATTATCTCACTCTAGAAATCAGATTTTATAAGTACACAAATGTATTCAATAACGTTTTTATTAATTAATAATATATAAATTTTTCACACAGTGTGAATATATGAAAGTTACTGCCAAAATTACTTTTTTAAATTTTTTACACTGCTTTACATAAATATGGCGATAGCCAGAAACAAGTTTGGGGAGGGGTGGAGGCCACTATCCCAAAAAATTTCATTGATAAAAAGAATTTTGTAAAGAAAAAATGATATAACGATTAAGAGACGATGTCTCTAAATCTCGAACCCGGGGTAGACATAGTAACGAAAATTCGAATCAATTTTTGAAACCGTGGTATACCCTAGGTTTTCGGGGTGGCTGAACACGAATCTGAAGTCCGTTTTTGAATCCGACTTTTTGGTACCCCTGTACGGCAGGTCGGCCTTTTGAACTTTAGGTCAAACTTCAAATGGGCATATCTCCGGCCAGCTAAATCCTTATCTAATGGTTTTGGTGTCGTTGGAAAGCTGGTGAATTCTATTAGGTTGAACCGAAAGTTCCTGCACTAATTTTCAAAACGATTACTTGAAAATTAGTGCAGGAACTTTCGGTTCAACCTAATATTTCATTTTTTGTCTATATAACTCCTAGTTAAAACTGTGTGGTTTTGGAAATAGAGCAATTTTTCTCATTTTTTAGGTCATTTTTGAGGTCCAAAAAACCACTATTTGCGATCTAACTCCTATGGGTTTTCGAGTGCACTACGTTTCTTCGCCTATTATTTATTCCTTTTAGTATCTACAATTTGAGTCGTCGATCGCCGGACAATGTGGGTCACATTAAATAGAAAATGGAGCTTGATAAGGTTCGACAAAAGTTTGAAAATTCTTTAGATTAGCGAAGTTTGCCATAATTTATATATATTCGGAAAATTCATGAAAATGAAGCATTTTTTGTTTTTACAGTAAATTCTATTGAAAAAATAATCAATTTTGGTGAAAAATCGTATCTAGAAAATTTGTTGTTCGCAAAGTGTTATATTTTAAAGAGTTGCCCCCAAAAAACGGTCTTCATACCATTTTTGGGGCCAGTTTCATACCATTTTCAAATTTATAAAAGGTAAATAATTTTTGAAAGAAATTTTTTTATTAATTTATCTTGATTTCACAAACATAGCATCCCGTAGTTGAACAATCAATATTTGTCCATCTTCCGTCACTTGTGCTCAATTGAATACATTTATTATTAGCGTTGCCATCTGGGTAACCTGAATTTTTATACTATGTATTTTAGTGCAATTTTAACTGTATATGGCATTGGCATAGCCAGGATTTTCTGATAGGGAGAGCCATAGGCGTAGGGGGGACTTTAGCCCCCCCCCCCTACTGTCGGGATTAGCCCCCTCTGTCGCAAAATCCTGGCTACGCCTATGGGGAGAGCTATTCTACAACGGGGGGGCCAATTGGGTAAATTTGGAAAAATTTCGCTAATTTTTTGTGGAAAAATCAGCATTTTTTTAAAACGATTTCTCACATATTTCGATTGTGCCATATCTAAAAACATTTTAAAAAGTCATAAAAAAATTGAGTTTTAATCGGAATTCGATGATCGACCACATTCTGGATAGTTAAAGTGCTGCACGGCGGCTGAAAGTTTAACAAAAAAAGGAACTACTACACAATAGGGGGTCCAAAAATCGCATTTTTGTGACTTTTCGCTTCAATACACAGGCCTTCCCTGAATCAGGGAAGCGTTTTTTCGAAAATGTCAAATTTGGATTCCCCGCATGTTTTTACCCCCAGAGGGGTCACTTCAAGAAAAAATTTTCCCGGGGGTGCCCCCCCCCCCCCTATTGTGTAGTAGCTTCCAAAGTTCCAACAGTCATTGGTCAATTTCTACCATGGAAAAGTCAACAAATTTACAAGCAAAAACTTGAAAAGTGTGACTTTGCACTTTTTATTTTTCAACTTTGCACTTTACATTTTTCAAGTAAAAATTTGCAAAGACTAGACGATGCAAAATGATTCGAGTCCCCCCCCCCCCCCAAGGGGGACTCGAACCTGCGACCTTCATCGTAAAAAGTCAAGAGCGCTATCCAATCCAACATGGCAATTTGTACGGTATTAACTTTTTTTGTTAAACTTTCAGCCGCCGTGCAACACTTTAACTATCCAGAATGTGGTCGATCATCGAATTCCGATTAAAACTCAATTTTTTTATGACTTTTTAAAATGTTTTTTAGACATGGAGCAATCGAAATATGTGAAAAATCGTTTTATCCAGATGCTCAACCCGAAGTCTCGACGGCATGACTAAACCCTCTGACTAAACCTTATGCATAAATAAATATTGAAAACATCTCAATTTTTGTAATAAAATCTTTATTTTTGTAATAATTTTTTTTGCAGACTTTTCGGAATTTTTCTCGGAAAAGTATCGTGTATATCGTATGTTTTTAAAGACACACGGTATTAAACATTTTAATAGGATGTGATAAAATTTTTGAACTCATCAAATGTTTAATCAAAGAAATTAAAACAGATAATATTGAGAAGTATAGGCTTAGGCTTATAAGGGATGGTCCCAACATGATACGCTTGGATTTTTTTCAAACATAGTGTAAAGAATAGCAGAAAAATAATTAGAAACGATGGTGAAAAAATTTCATTCCGCTTTCACTTTAGACTGAGATATGAGGTAAGCAAATTTGAAAAAAATACGAGAGGCAAAAAGAATATGACAATAGTGGGAGTCGAACCTGGCCTGTCTTATACCAAAGTCGACGACTCAACCACTACACCACAGAGGCCTCATCAAAAAAATTTTGAAATTCATGTAAATCAGAATTTTTGATACCAAGCGGGATCGAGCCAGCGCTTTCAAATTGGTGGAATTTTAAAAACAATAATTCAACCACTGCGCCATGATGCACAACTAAACTCGATGGTTGAAACACACTATACATCTATTTTTAATGTTTACAAATTAATATTTTTTACTCAAGTAATTTATGAGTTCTCCCAAATTAAACATGCCAAAAATAAAAAATCATCTGGATTTAGCAGATATTTTTATATTTAAGCATTTCTCACAATTTCATGGACGTTTAGTCACTGTATAACATTCAGCGCAAAGAATAACTTTATGTCGACATGGCATGCAAACTTTCTTAGTACATTGGTGGCATTTTGGTACGAAATCATCTCTTTTCTTCTTTTTTATTTTTATACTATTTACTTATAAGAATTTTATTTTTAAAGATTAATTAATAAGACTTTATACAAAAAATTCTAATTATTAAAGTTATGACGGAAATATGCGATGTAAAATATTTTGTGATGTCACAAGGCTCCAAGAATATTTTCATTCATAACATGATTGACTCAAGAGCATAGTAGTCAACCAGAGGCAAGACTAAAGTAGGCTAGCTCTTTCGCTAGCTTAGGGCGTTTTTGACACGCCTCTTTTTATCTACTAGCTCAAATATGAACATAAATAAAATAATGATTGATTATTTCCGTCACATATTCCCAACCATCATAAAAATTCGATCCCTCGAATTTCAAGCTTCACGTGTTATGGCTTATTTTATGCATTTCAATAGAAACTGCTTCCGGTAATAACTTCCGCCAAAACTTAAACACCAAATAAACAGTTACACTGAATTTGTTGAGGCGATTTTTGCAATAGACCACCTAATACTATAGTCGTTGTCCGCTCGAGTTATATCATTTAACAAATCGAAAATTTGAAAAAATTCAAATTTGAATTAGTTTGCACATTAACACGAAAATCTGGCAAACAGTATTTTCAAATTTATATGTAAACTTCAAATGGTGATCAATTTTTACAGCTAATTTGTTTTTCAATAATTTTTTTTGTATATTGTAGCCGAAACAGTGAAAAATATCGAGAAGTAAAGCTTTTTTTTTGATAAACTTGTCCTAAAATTTTCAAAATTGACTTTGTTTTTAGTAACTTTTTGAGCCCAACTTTTTTTTTAAGCCCAAAAAGTGGATTTTGAGACCGATTTTGACTTCCAAAAATCATCTTTTGATTCTATTTTAGATTCTCCCAATTATTTGAATAAAAAATCAACTTTTTTTTTATCAAAACAGCTAATTTCTTGCTATATTTGTAGTCTAACAATTGACTGTTAACATTTTGTATTTTTTGTTATTGGATTTTTGTAAAAATAGTTCAATTTTATTTTTGATTCTATTTTAGATTTATAAATATATAGAGCCGAATAATGCCAACGGTATCAAAGAGAAAGAGGATTTCGCAAATTGCTATTAAAACTCGCTGGATTGATCACATGAAAATATTCCTGGAGCCTTGTGACATCACAAAATATTTTACATCGCATATTTCCGTCATAACTTTAATAATTAGAATTTTTTGTATAAAGTCTTATTAATTAATCTTTAAAAATAAAATTATTATAAGTAAATAGTATAAAAATACAATCAATGGCGTAATTTCATCTCAGAATAGAGGGGGTGCAGGTCAAACAAGTGATTTTTACCCCTCTTTGACCCAAAATTTGAAAAAATCATAAGAGGACCCTTTTGTTCATATTTTTTTCGGACTTCTTCCGGAATGGGGGGGGGGTCGAGTGCCAGCCAATGCACCCCTAATTACGCCACTAAATCAAATTTATAATCTTATGACGTTGGGCAAATTCCACAAGTTAACGGACAAGTAGACTTCATAAAACTATACATGGGTGAACTTGTACTACAATATCCTTGTGCTTGCCAGTTAGGACAATAAGTTTGGGCATCTTGACAGGTTATTTGCGCATCTGGTTTTAGAGGGTCGACGGGGCAACTGTTACACGCCACTGGGCAACGTTGTTGAACCCACGAAGAGTATTGACTGGAACTATCGCAATATCCGCTTGCAACATAGCTATTGCAGCTGGCGTCCGGTAAATAGTTGACACATTGCGCTAAAAATTGGGGTAAATATACGTGGTCAGGGGTCCATGGCATATCCAGAAAAAATTGGGGGCCTCAATAATTTCGGACTTCGGCATATCAAAGATAAGAGGGACTCTTTAAAAAAAATCGGCCCCGACCGGTTTTAGGTCATATTTTTGGGGGTTTACCTTGGCATAAACTAGTGCTAATATCACATGTTGAATTAAGGTAGTAACTACAGTCCGAGTCTACGGCACACGCGTTTCCAATATTCCAAATTGGGCTACCAGCCATGTTAGCCCTAAATTTTTTCTTACAAAACGAATCATTTGGGGTAATTCTTGAAGCGATAATTCTTCCCTGATCCTAATTCAGGGTGATCATCGGGTGTATTGAAGCGAAAATTGATATATAATCCGCTTTCGTACCTCCAAAAGTATACGCAAGATGCCAAAGTCCACTTTGTGCCATCCGTAGTACAATTTGTAACACCACAACCAATTCTTGTCGCATCGGCCCAAGCCATCTAAAAAACTTTTCTTATACTGTTTCCCGCTGTAATATATAAAAAATGTGGAGTCGGTAGCCTAGTGGCTAAGGATCCAGACTATCAAATCCAGACCATTTCACATAAAATGGTAAAAATTGAATTTTTCTACTTTTTACAAAACTTCTCACGAAAAAATAATATCACCATCATGTTCCTCGCATAAAAATACTCAATGCAAAATTTTATTCATTTTTCGACTCTGCAAAAATATTTTACTCCGGGTGGGATCGAGCCCGCACCTACATTTTGATAGTCTGGCTCCTTAGCTACAAGCCTTCGACCCCACACTTTTTATATATTACAGCGGGAAACAGAGTATATAACAAAATTAAAATGCCAACCAACCGCAGACCAATGTCCAACTATACCCCCATTAAAAGTATAATTGCTAATGACAGTGTTTGTCACCCCATTTTGTCTCAGTTCTGCCCACCATATCGTACCAGCACTATTAAGGGCATCGCCTAAAAATTGCGTTAGATATAAATGGTTTGATGAAAAAAATTCTCTTACGGATTCCCCACCAGACTCCTTGTCCGCCGTTCCACAAATTTTCAGTGTTAACAAAGGAATGTTCATCAACACATTTGTCGGTGTACGCTTGTATAATGGCTTCAGCTTTGCAGTCATACGACTAAAGAAAAACATAGGGGGCAGAGCCCAAAATGTACTCAACTATTAAAGATCGGGGACCCCCCCCCTCCCTCGAACACAGTATTCCAAAAATCTATTACTATCCCATGAGACTCGGATCTTCTTTTGGCCGTTAATGTACTAGTTCGGCAGAGGGAGCCCAATCAATAGGAGGAGGGGTCTCGATGGGGTGGATGCTGAAACAGCTCGCAAAAAACTTTTTTGAAAAAGTTGTTATTTATAAAAAGAAAAGAGTTGTGATAAATTATAGGCAAAATTAAAAATCCGAATTTTAACGTGAACTTGGCTCAGGGGTAATGCTCCCGGATTCGAGTCTAATAGTCTTGGGTTCGAATCCTACCTGCGTCGATTTGATTTTGCCTCAAAATAAATCTGGTATACTCCATGGCCAGACAACTTTTTTTCAAAATTTTCTTTTGAAAGTTTTCAGCATAACTCAAAATAATAGAATATCCCAGGATTTTGAAGAAGTATTCCCGTGTTAAAAGACGCATATTTACGATTTATAAATGCGATTTTTGGGGTCATAGGGAGAAAATTTTTCTTAAAATTGATTTCAGGGGGATCTAGGATACAAGAATAGGGGGCACGTGCCTCACCCTGTACCCCTAGCTACGGCCTTGGAGGAGGTCATTTGCTCCCATGATACATGACTGGTTCTTACCAGTTTATACATATTCGATGCGCCCGGAACATTAGCATTATTAGATGGTGGACCATTTGGTTCAAGTCCTTTTGCGACGTTTGATCGAGCAGAATTGTGGAGATTTAAAATAAAATTGCGATCATCCTCCGATAGATTGCTATTTGGGCATTGAAGGGCAATTGTCATATCAAAAACTTTAAAACGTTTTTTTGATCAAAAAATTAAAATCACTCAAACCTGCCAATAGACCCATAAGGAACACCATGATTGAATTCATAATTTAAATTTGAAGTTATCAAAAAAACAAGAGTACTGATATTGGACGAGACAAAATTGATAATTTTCAATGAATATCTATTTTGAGGTGCCATATTTATATACGATCATTTCTATATGCTAATGAAGCAGTATGTCGACAAAGCGTTATTGCCATATTACGTTGAATCCTTTTTGTTTAGGAAAAACTAAAAAACAATCCAACATTTACATAATCGGTTTAATAATCAAATAAGTATCCAAAAATTAATCCCTCGTATGATTTGCATTCCTTTTTTGACAAACAACTTCGATGATAAAAATGCACTTTCGGCATGTCGTCAAACAATTGGAAAAAAGTTTTACACTTGTTTCCCATATATTCTATAATTAGTACTGCACTGAAGGGGGATACTAGTGATGGGATGAAATCAAAATGGCGGAACACAGAACGGAATTCCGCATTTTTTATCCACGGAATGGTATGCGGAATGGAATCGCGAAAAATTTTGCGGAATTATTTAACTAAAATGATAAAAAAAGAAAAATTTTTGGGAAAAGAAAATTTAAGAAAATATGCTTCTGGAATGTGAGGTAACCACAAAATCATCTATTCCGATCGCTTTTTGGCCGGAACAGCTAAAATGCCTAAAACAGGAGCCGGAAAATCCACCCCTGCCCGTAATTCGGGCCCAAAAATGGTTTTCGGATTGAAGCGGCTGAAAAAGTCATCGAAAATTGATCATTTTCGTCAAAAATGTCTATTTTTAGCACAAAAATCGGAATTTGTAGGCTATTTTTCCTACAAATTTGTCGAAAAAATGCCATTTTTTAACCAAAAAATCGTCAATTTGGTCTTGCCCTAGCAACTGCCCTGCCCCCGGTTTTTGGCCGATTTTCCTTTGGACCCCGCCCTCCCCCGGTTTGTGGGACCATTTCGGCGCCCCTTGCCCATGTATGCTGGGTATGGCACTGTCTGTAACTTGCTCCTTTTAACCATAAATTCCAGGGACGGGGCTGGCTAGTCAAAAATCAAATTTTCAATTTTTTTGCTAGTTTTTGTTTCCATTTTCGTGCAGGTTGTTAGTTATCCCCTCCCTCCAAATTTGAGAAGGGTGTTTGGGGTCTTCAAGGATCTTTTTTTGAAGTTTTGAATACCAAATGCCAGATATTTTTTAATCTGTTTTCGATCATTTCTATATGCTAATGAAGCAGTATGTCGAATAAGCGTTATTGCCATATTACGTTGAATCCTTTTGTTTAGGAAAAACTAAAAACAATCCAACATTTACATAATCGGTTTAAAAATCAAAAAATCCCGAGACCTCCAACCAGGAATTCTCGTTTTTGATCAAAATGTTATATCCATTGTTCGAAGATTATGATCCTTATATATTAAACACGCTATGTGTGTCTGTTTGTTTGTTTGTTTGTCTGTTGTTTGTTTGTGCTATCTCCGTCACCTTAAGTCCAATTCCGTCACGGCCTATACCAATCGATAGAGCTTGGTATGAGAAGAAAAATGACATAAAAATCATGGGGGTACCCCTTCTGGAAAAATTAAAAAATCTATTTTTTCAGTTTCGTCTTTTATGCTTTAGAATGTGGTCAGAAATGAAAACGCATTAGTTTATATTCCTTCATGGCCCAGTTGAAAAGACGTAGCTTTGCAGTCGTGAAAGGCGCAGGTTCTTCCCCGGATCCTGCCTAAATATGTTTGCTTTTCAATTAAGTTTTTTTTTGTTGAAAAAAATCGATTTATTTGAAAAAAACGAAAAATTGGATAGAAATTGAAAAAAAATTGAAAATCGAAAATTTTTTAAAAAATCGAAAAAATTGAAAAGAATTGAAAAAATTCGAAAAAAATTGAAAGAAATTGAAAAAAATTCGAAAAAACTTGAAAACAAGTCCGAACGAAAGCTCTTGATCAGAAAACGGGAAAATTCTGATAAAAACGGGGAAATTTCGGTGCAATACAGTGAAAATTTCTGTAAAAAACGGAAAAATTTCTGTTAAAAAGGAAAACTCGGTCTTCAGGGCGTTTAACGGTCTAATTGGTGTCTACCATTGCTAAGCGGGCGTGTAGGGCCGTCCTGCTATAAAACATTAGATAACAACTTAACTGTTATGAGATTTAATGAGTCCTAGCCTGATGGACCGCCCACGTCGGAACAAGAGATTGACGATTCGGGAGTACCCTAGAGGTATATTAGATAAATTAGCCGGAAATGCTGTAGCTTTTTTGCTCCAGGTTTGAATCCACCTAGAGGACTTTTGTTTTTGCATTTTTGCAAAAAATTTGCATGTGTTCCAAATATTTGTTTTCAACTGTTTTAAATTATTTTTTAATAACTAACGCTATGATTTTATTACATAAAGCTATGAGTAATCAACCAGGGAAAATTTAAATGGCATTGTCAAAATTTTGTTCCATGAATGGGTTTGTAAATTAAAAAAATTAATTAACGAATTTTTTATTTAATTGTTTAAAAAAAAATTAAATTAATAAATTTTAGCATAAAAAATACAAAATATAATTTAAGACGGTTGAAAAAAATATTTGGAACACATGCAAACATTTTTTGCAAAAATGCAAAAACAAAAGTCTTCAAGGTGGATTCGAACCAGGAGCAAAAAAACACGGCAGAATGGTCTGGCTGGCCATCGAGGATCGAAAATCGAACTTTCATCAACTATGCCAAAAACGATCAGAAAGTGTTTTTCTGACCTAGAAACAGTTTTTTAAGTTGATTTAAGGTCGGTCGGATCGATATAAAGTCGAATTTAGGCCCCCTAAAGATCGATTTTCTTAAGAAAAAAGGTATCATTTTTGTTAGGCGTTTTTAATGATGAAGGCAAAGGTTTGAGACTAAAGTTAATATATCAAAATTTGCGTCTTTTCACCCTCTATAATATGCAAAAAAAGTTATTGAAAAAGCTTTTATTGAAAAAGCTAAATTTGACCCCTGCCCAAAAACGCCTAAATTTGATAAAATGGCGATATTTCCATGGAGTTAGGTCGAATCAAAATATGATGCACTACAAATTTGTGCCTCTTTACCATACCAAACAAATACAAAAGACCGCATTTGAAAAACCTTTAAATTAGCTGAGATAGAGGACTTTTAAGATGGGGGTGCATTTTTAGCTGTACGCTCGAGGTGACCAACTTCCGAGGACTATATCTCGAAGAAGAAAAAGTTTCGGAATTTTAGGTTGGTGGGTTTGTAATAGTGGGATCACATACTTAAATATAGGCAACAATTGAAAAAATTCTGAGACTTTGACATTTTGGGTTGGCTCATTGATATTTGAAGACCTTCAGACAATGCGTCTTAAGTGTCCATACTATTTTTAAGCCACTTGCTCATGAAATTTTGCACAAAGATTTCTTGATGGACTCCCCAAAATTTTCTTGATGGACTCCCCAAAAAACATAGTATGGATAGGTGATTTATTTCGTAAGTTTTCCATAAAAATCCTGATTTTCAGGGCCCGTTTACACCTGCAATAGATTCTCTAATAGTCAGGTGGATTCCCGAAACGGAAAGGGGTCTTGCCGTGACGATTTATACGACAGGCGTCCAAGTAGCCGGCTTTGTTGGGATTCCATTTACAGCGGCTACTTGTGCATCCGCTTTAAAGTGGCCTGTTGTTTATTATATCAGCGGTAAAGAAAAGTTTTCGAAAGTCTTACAAGAAACTATTTAGCATTAGCCGCTTTTGTTATGTTAGCAGTGTGCTTGTTGGCAACGACAAATTCTCCTTCAGAAATTAAATGGATGTTGGATGAAGAAAAAGAGTATTTGCAACAAGCTTTGGGAGAAAGTTCCCCTAAAGAGGTAAGTTGTGTGCAATTTTGAAAAAAAGGAAGTTTTTAGAGACCAAAAGACATCCCTTGGTTTTCACTGCTTACTTGTGTACCAATAATGGCATGCTATGCTTGTCACTTTGCTTATGGCATGGATCAAACAATGTTGCAATTTTACATCCCGATTATTTTTAAAGAAATTTTGTTTTTGCCAATTCAACAAGCAAGAGGAAATTGTTCAAAGACAATAAAATACTAAAAAATCGTGAAAATTCACAATTTTAGAATGAGCTTTATTGCGCTGTAGTCAATATAGTTGCAATCGCCTTCAAAATCGTTTAGAGTATCCTAATGCACAAGTTAATCCAACAATCCTTCTCTATCACAACAACATGCAAAATTTCTCAAACTTTTTGTAAGTCTTTTATAAAGGCTGCAACGCGCGCTTTCTCCATTCGCTATAGTTCATAGGCCGTTTTGAATGTAACATCGACGAAACCCTAGCTTAAGCCTAAGCTAAAGCCCACGTGAAACCTGAGTTCCTAAGCCTACGAACCTGAATCCTAAGATCATCTAAGTCTAAAAACCGATGTTACATAAAGATGTTACAAGAAAAAATATTTTCGTTTTCAATTTTCGTAAATTTCTAGAATTCCACCAATTCAATCCTCGTCGCTTAGAGGCAAGATTGAATTGTTCGAACATGGATAAAACCTGAAATTTCACAAATTTTCGTAATCACTTCTTTTTAGGGGTCACTAGAAGAATGGAGGAATATATTCTATGTCATTGCAGTGATATCGCTATTTACCAGTATATGCTTTTTGGCAATAGGAAGATGTAAGTTTTGATAGTGAGAAATCATGAACATTAATGGGCTTGCAGATGATGTTCAAGAATGGGCGTTAGCAGAGAATTCCATAACAAAATACAGCCAAAAATTTCTATAGCTGTGAGAGAAGATTTGAATAAGAAATCTAGTGAAACAAAGTCTCAGCATTTGGAAGGTGCTTAAAAAATTGATTTTTCACAATTCTTTTGAATCATTCTAAAAACGTTTGTACATTGTTGGCCATAGTTAAAAACGGTGAATCATAAAGTTTTCAAGTCGAAAAAACTTTGTTTGAAACGTTTTTGAAGCTTCAAACTCCTCAAAAAACATCAACTTTGAGAGTTTTGTAAATGCACTAGCCGAAAATTTTTCTTCTTGTTAGCCGATGCAAAAAAACATTACGGACTATTTTTTAGTTTTTGAGCACAAAAAAATCTAAATTTCTCAAAAAACAGCCAAATTTGGGTGGTTTTATTCGTTCGGTATTATTGAAAATACTCGACAGGGATGAGTCGGACCACCTCGAGTGATATATTTTTGAAAAGCCCCCTTTGTAAAAATGCATCTGGCAACGTTAATCATTCATTTACAAGGGGCTGGACAGATCAATCGGATCACTATCAAAACTTACATCTTCCTATTGCTCTTTCCAAGAATCTAAGTCGTAACGGGATTGGACTTAAGGTTACAAAATTTGGTGACACAGACAAACAGACAGGCATTTCTCGTTTAATATTAAAAGATATACATCGAGGGACAGTGACGAATTTCTCCTCCCTCCCCCATCATTTGGTTCATAGGTGGACAAACAATGGGAGAGGGGCCTGGCAGGGAAGTAGTTAGAGGAGGGGCATGGCGTAGGCAGACGGGTCGGCTAGGGAGGGGGCACTTCCCAAAAAGGCCATTCTCTTCAAAACATAAAGGGGAACACTTACCCGCAATTAGCATCAACAGCAACAATTACCACTACACACAAAGCCGCCCAAGTAAAATACTTCATATTGCTCCAATTTTCTTTCCAGAAGTGAGATCTGAAAACTGAATTGTTATCCTCTTCCTTAGCCCTTTTATACAAGCCAATCTAATGTTTTTGTACATATTTTTTCTATTCAGGGAGGGTCTAATTATCTACCGACAGGGTTTTTTTACTAATCCCATCCTTGAGATTATTCAACCAAACGAGGAAGCGTAGCTTTTTTGAAGGGGAAATCGTCCTTGACTTAGAAAAAACATGCTGGTTTCGTTGTGTTTACGACAGAAAATGGCAATCGACATTGTTCGAACGCTTGATTTGATCCATGACATATAGTCTTTTTTTTCGTCAAAGATTTTTTTCTTCTATAAAATTTTTCTGATTGAATCAGGAAATTTAAATTCTTTGAGAGAAATTCAAAAATTCTGATATAGTTTGTAGTTCGTATTCAGAGATTAAAAAATTCTTTCAAAGAATTTAAATTTTTT
>OZJO01003710.1:0-27110 GCA_900406225.1 Acrobeloides nanus | reverse complement strand
TCGATTTTTTGTCGGAAGACCGGCTTTCTAGGGGTTTTCTAGGCGGAGAATCGATTGCGCACATTGTTGATGCATGGCAAAATTTCGGCTCTATTACACTTTGGCCGTCCAATCGATTTTTAACCGTCCAATGGGGGTTTAACCGTCCAATCAAATTTTTAACCATCCAATCAGATTTTTTAATCTTTTTTAAATCTTAAGACCTTACGTCCACAATAATGAATTTACGTTCAAAAAATTACGTGCTGAAATTGGATCATACACTAATAGACCAGTTGAATATATCTGCTTTTATAGTAAAAATTTTTATCTATGCTTAACAAATGATACTCTTAATGTAGGCCTCCCAAGAGAGGGGAGACTAAAAGAAAGCCTACCTAGCCTCTTTTAGTTCTCCTCCCTACTCCCTAAAAATGGGTGAGAGACTTTTGCGCACCGACATTTGCGCACCAGACATTTGCGCACCGGACATTTGCGCCCCGAATTTTATAAAATTTCTGCCTAAAAACAAGTTCACATTATTGTAAGAAAACCAGTGTAAAAGTTAGCTAATGCTTCATTGTGCAAATGTCGGTGCGCAAAAGTCTCTCACCCCTAAAAATCATCTGAAATTAGTTCGAAACTACCTAATAAAATCCTTTTTTAGCACCTGATGGGCGGGTTAAGAAAATTAGAGCCGAGGATCAAGGTATGGGAGTGCTACTTCTATACGCTGTACAATTAAGTCGTACAATTGACTTAATTATCTGTGAATAATAAATTTTTTTCATTTTAATAAAATTTGTTGATAGGATTTGTAGCTTACTTTAAATTATGAACAATAAAAAATAAGTTAAAAATTTGTTTGGATGGTTAAAATCCGGTTGAACGGTTAAAAATTTGATTGGACGGTTAAAAAATTATTGGACGATTAAATCCCCATTGGACGGTTAAAAAGTCGATTGGACGGCCAAAGTGTAATAGAGCCAAAATTTCCCTAGCACTAATTTGTTATGAAGTATTTTTTAGGGAGTATATATATAACCTCCAGTGGTCAAAATCAAAAAATTCCTTCAGATCCCCATGTCGAAACCCCCCCCCCCCTGAATACAAAAAATCAGCTAATTTGGATTTTTTGAAAATTCGAGTTTTACCCCTTGGGGGACCAAGGTGAAAAAATCGAATTTTCATAAAGTTCTCCAAATTGGATGATTTTTGTACTCGGGGACCTTGAGTCTGAAGAAATTTTTTGATTTTGACATCGGGATGTTACTCTTATGAGAAATATACTCCCTAAAAATGTTTCATAACGAAAATCGCTTAAATTAGTGCCTGGGAAATTTTTCCATACATCGGTAATGTGCCCAATCGATTCTCCGCCTAGAAAATCCTAGAAAGCCGGTCTTCCGGCAAAAAATCAAATTTTAGTTCATCTTCGCTTCAATACATCCACCCCATTTCCTGAATCAGGGTCAAGGAAGCGTTGTCATGCTTCGGGAATGCGCTCAATCGATTCCCCCGCATAAAATTACTTCTATAGTGGTCGTTTTTAGAAAAAAATTTTCGGGCACAAAATTCATTTAAAAAGTCTTAGAACTTTTTGAACAACCCAACACAAAGAAATTAACGCTGTTAATGAAATTGACAGGTTTTTTATGAAGATTGGGCTTAGCCACTTTATGGCGGATATCTTGTCAGCCCCTCCCCGAAACAAAACGAAAGCTTGTTGTGTTTTCTCCGATTATAAGTGAAATTATTTTATGAATATAATAGCTGTTCTTTTGGTTAGTTACGCTTTAGATTAATTTAATATGAAAATTAAAAAATAAAATAAAATCGAGGAGGCAAGTAATAATTGTTGTTATGGTTTCGATCGAGTAAAAAAGTCCATTGATTCAACATACAGTAATAATTCTTTAACATGCAAAAATGTTAAAATTTTATACAGGGTGATCAATAATTTACTCACGTATTTAAAAAGCTCGCCAAAAATCGAGTTTAAGTCCATCTCAGTCGCCCGATAGCTCATTCGATAGCCACCGTCACCGAATTGTTTTAGGAAAAAAATTACTAAAAAATATTTTATTTTCAATCAAAACATTCACCTTTTTGGACAGTGTATTATAGCGAAAACCTGAAGTCACCGAATTTCGAAATTTGCAAAAAAAATTTCCTCGTTATTTATTCTATAGTTTGAAAAAAACGGCATCAAAAACCACTTCTAGCGTCAATCAAGCAATATTTTTTGCATATTTAATAACTGCAAGTACAGTAGCGGAAAAAAACCTTCGATATTACAAAAAATTTCACTTTTCTATGAATTTATTCAGTTTTTTGTTTTGAATTTTATGTATTTATGCATCTTATTGTGTTTTTTAGCAATAAAATGCCAGGCAAATATAAATCAGAAGAAATTAAGAATCTTATCGTCGAAGCAATGCAAAATGGTGAAAAACAAGTGGATGTTGCTGCAAGGTATCACGTAAGCCAAAATATCGAAGGTTTTTTTCCGCTACTGTATTTATATCACAACCTAATATTTCATGTGTAGTTGTACAAGGTGGCCAAAAAAACTGCACTTTTACAATTTTTCGAGCAATTTTTTGCCAAAAAAATTTTTTTAAATTTTTTCAAAGTGACCCTGTGGGGGGTTTTTCTATGCGAGGAATCGTTGAAAAATCTTCAAAACGCTTCCTTGACCATGAAATCGTTTAAATCGCGGTAGAGAGATAAACTTTCCAATTACAAAGTAAATGTTCATTTTGATAATAAAAAAAATAATGATAACATATCAATTATGTATATACAAATGTAAAATCAACAACATTTTCAAATCAACAATTAGATATTCCTATCAAAGAAGTGGGAACAAAGCACCCGCATAAAGCGCATCTTCCGGCGATCTTTCTCTTCCTGGGCAATCAAATAACAATTATTGGGATTTAGAGCTTTTGTTGGAACCACTTTTTTCTAAAACTTATTTAGTTGTTTAACTCGGAAAACGCCTTACCAATTGTTCCAATTGATAGTTGAGATTCAACTTTGCATAAGCGGCTAAAAAACTTCTTTAACAAGTTCCAACTCAACCCTGACTTACCTGCCATAAATTCCATCAAATTCATATCACCAATCAAAGGAAAATATTCTACACCGGCATCCAGAGATCCAAACGTTTCGGCCAAAATGCTTTCAACTTGTATTAGATGTGGGTTGATATCACGTCTCATTTGGCCCAATATTGTGGCAATGGTAGGTAGACGAAGTTCACCACAGCATCGTATCAATTTTGTCCATAGCTAATAACAAAACGATAAAGATATAAACAAATCAAGCGACTTACCAAATCATCTACAACATTGTCTGGGAATAGTTTTGTTGTCAAGCCATTTGTACAAGCAATAATGGATTCTAGGTAAAGACGAGCTGCATATTTGAAGTCTTCTTTTACTGAAATTATTCAATTAAATTTTTGTAAAGTTATCTTATAGTCCGTTTCAGCTCCAACCATAAAAAAGCTGGACCAAAATTCAAAATCCGAAGTTAGCATCCCGTCCAATCTGGCAAGTTAAGCAACGTTGGGCCAAATGGACTATCGTAAGTTCGATCCCCATCCGCTCCCTTGTGTCGAATCTGATACAAATTTTTGCATATGCGTATTTTTATGTAAGGAACACGTTGGTAAAGTTATTTTTTCAAAAAAACTTCTCATACCGTAATAATAATCACCAAAAGTTCTCAACCAAAAAGCATTTATTGGATTAACATATAGCGCATTCTTGGATATAACTTCAAACAGCTCCTCTATATACTTTCTATCCAATTTTTCTGGAGTTAGGCTGAAGAAATCATATGTTTCAAACAATTATCAAAAAAAGTCTACCACTTACTTAAACGGAACATTACGCCAAGGTTCTATGTTATAATGGAAAAGACGTCTATCAACTGGAATTCGTTCACCTTCTGTGGGAGGCCCCAAAACAAAGTTGTATAAAGTGATCAGATAGCTCAGAATAAAATCAATTGACTTGGAATCCTAAATATCAACTTAAGCTATATATTGGTCATACCATAAATAAGGTGCTTTTGAGCGTTTCGACGAACTTTATAGAAATGATTCCACCGGGAGTTTTCTATCGATTGCGCGCATCCCCGAAGCGTGAAAAAGCTTCCCTGAATCAGGATGATCACCCAATAGGTCGAGAGTTCGATCGCGCTATGATCGAAAATTTTTTTTGCCCGATTCAAAAGAAGTTATCAAAGAAGGCCTCCATATTTTTAGCCAACCATTTTTAGGAGCTGCTTCGGCTCTTATACCCTTGATTAAACGTGGTCTGATTCGTCGCAACGCTCAAAAACACCTGGAACGACCCATATACAAGTCTACAAGCAACATACCTTTATTAAAGTAACAAATTCCATAAATTGACGCTTTGAAATAATCATTTGTTGAGCGCCACTGGTTTGACGCCTAAGAAAGAATTCGTAAATTTCAGATGGATTTATAACAATAATGAGCCCATTACAGAGTGAGCCAAAAAAATCGTGTATTTTTTATTTTTTTGGTGAAAAATTTTCAATTTTTTTTTTCAAAAATCATTTATAAGGGGTATTTTCATGCGAGAAAGTGTGCAATCGATTTCTCACATGAAAATACCCTTTATAGGTGATTTGTGAACAAAAACTTTTTTAAAATTTTTTCACCAAAAAACGCAAAAGTACGGTTTTTTTTGGCCACCCTGTAATTGAAAAAATAAGACTTATAAAGGCCACATACATTTTATAAGACTTAATAAGGTCACACACACATTTTTGACCTGTACTCTAATCGAAACATGGAATTTACCTTGAACTATCTTCGAAAGTTGGCATAAGCATTTCCCACCACCCTCTTGATAAACCTTGTGCTCTTTCAATACTCCCTGCTGACATATAATGCGCTAACAACAGTGCAACAATATAATATGGCGAGTTAGGTCTAAACAACAACAAATTTATTGACCAGACAAAAGCTGCTCAAATCTTACCGATTCTTTTCTAGTTGTATAATCCATGGCCACTCCGTGAGGTTAACCAAACAAGCAATAATCTAAAGAAAAAAACAAGTTTTCAAAAAAGGAATATTTTACCGGTAGCATAAACTTCAACAGAAAATTAGCAGCTGCTGAACCGGGAGACATCAACTTCTTGATTTGTTCTAAAAGTTGCTGAGTAGCCAAAGCATCTGGAACGTCATCTTCAGTGCGAAACAAGCGGCGATTCCAAATGTCCACCTAAAAAAACATACAGGGTGTTAAAACAACATTTTCGCCAAAAAATTACCAGTGGCCCGTTGCTGAACTCGGAAAATTACAATTTCGGTATTTTTACATGTATTTTTTTTAATTTTCTGTTTTTCATATAAAAAATGTGGAAAAACGGACTATCAAAATCCATAGTCCGTTTCCCCCCCCCCCCCCCCAATACGGAAAATGGAATATGAAATTTGATAGTTCGTTTTCCGTTTTTTAATGAAAAACGGAAATTTTGTTTAAAAAATGGAAATTTTCAAAAAAACTACATGTAAAAATACCGAAATTTTCCGTTTTCCATTTTCCGAGTTCAGCAACAGATCACAGATGGCGCTTTTTTGGAACACCCTGTAGAATTCACATAAAAATTCCAAGAAACACACCTTAATTCGAACAGCTTCTAAGACGAAATAAACTTGAAATTCTGGAGAATTTGTCAGCAAGGCTGTAAGATCTGTCGCAAATTTATTAATAAAATCCTCCCATACAGCGAGATTCTGTAAAAACTCCCTCTTTATAATGGTTTTTTCAACAAAAACCTACCAAATTCGAGCATTGTTGTTCCATTTTTCCCAAAAAGATTGCTACTTGATCATAATTAGCTTGCGGAATACGACTTAAAAGAGGTTCACCCAACAGATCAGAAACCGAATACTGGAAAGCTTGAATTGAAAAAAGAGCAAAACCCAACAAACTTACTCTATGTGGTAGTCTAAATGGCACTCTCTGATCTCCCAATGCCAGCAAAGCTTGTTTAATAGAATGGAAATTTTGGCTGGCGATTATATCCCATAAAGGTGGACCACATGTAATAATACCTTAAAAGAAGTTAAAGGGCCGATTGAGGAGAGTTATCGCTAAAAAACTTTTTTCAAAATTTTTTCGACAAACGTAAAAAATGTTCGAAACAATGAAAACAAATACTTCTTTCGAGAAAAAATTGAACGAAAAATTTTTTGAGTGTTTTTTGGCCCGTTTTTTACAGCTTTTTTATGTAAAAAAGGCCAAAAAATACCAAAAAAATTTTTCGATTTTTCCTTGAAAACAGTATTTTTTTCAAGAAAATACTGTTTTCGAGAAAAAATCGAAAAAATTTTTTGCGATAACTCAATCGGCCCTCCTCCTTGAATAATACAAGTGACCAAAAAGCATACCTTCAATTATATTTCGCGGTGGTAGAGGTGGTAATTCAGAAACAGAAGGAAGACAAAGATTCCTCAGCGGAATATTCAATCCCCTTTTCTCAAATGAAGACACTAAGCTTCGCCGAATAGCTTCTGAAAACCCATTTACAAAGCCTGACAGAAAATACGCGGTGGAGTACAAATTTTGACACATCACTGGCAACTTGCACTTCTCAATTTCATTCCGAATTTCTTCAGCTAATTCATTCTGGTGTTCAGGATTCTGTAGTTGGATGATCAACCTTCTTCTCACAATAAGAGATTTCTTGAACGCTAGGCATTCGAGAGACGCATCAAACTTGGCGCGAGCTCGCGTCGTTGAAACCAACGATTCACGCATGCTCAATGATGGAGGTTGAGCAGTGCTCAAGCGCAGAGAGTTCTTATATCCATTAATTTGTTTGAGATCAATATTGAGCAATTTCTGTAAATTGGCTGGCAATTCATGAATCTTTTCATTCGAAATCTTTTGACACAAGTCTCTAGCCGCTTTAAAGTGCCTTGCTACAAAATGGGCAACCATCAGATCAAAATTGGTTTTTAGAGTCAGCCATCGACGTTCCAAATGTAAAGAAGAAAGCTCCAATCTAGGAGTTGGCACATTGAGCAATAGATCTAAGGGTTTTTCCTAAAGTTTGACAAATAAATTTATAAGTATAAAAATGAGAGCTACTACACAATAGAGGGAGGGGCCTAACCACGTGATAACTTTTCGAAAATTTTTTGGAAATAATCCCTCTAGGGATAAAAACATGCAGGAAATCTGAATTTGACATTTTCGAAGCAAAAAACGCTTCCCTGATTCAGGGAAGGCCTATGTATTAAAGCAAAAAGTCGCACAAATGCGATTTTGAATTCGACTTTTCGCTTCAATACAAGCTTTTCCTGAATCAGGGAAGTGTTTTTTTGCTTCGAAAATGTTAAATTCAGATTCCCACGCATGTTTTTACTCCTAGAGGGATCATTTGCAGAAAAAATTTTCACGTGGGTAAGCCCTTCCCCTATTGTGTAGTAGCTCTTAAAAATGCTACCTCTTGAATGATATCACTTCCCAATAAAAAACAACCAAATGATGGAACAATAATAGAATCAAAAGGTAAAGCTAGGATTTTTTCAAGAAGCTGTACAGCGCCAGCCATTTGATGCCTCAATTCAACCGTTATTTGTCCATTCAATTCAGCATTTTTAAGAGCTTGATCCACTTGGTTAAAGCTTAAAAAAATATTTTTTGCAAAAAATCGAATTTTTAAAGACTTACGGATTACTAACAGTCGGTTTGACAACTGGTGTCAGGAATCGTCCATTCGTATCCACTAGCATAACAAACCTAGCATAAAGCCAAGCTGCAAAAACATTCGACTGAGAATAGTTCTCTTCACCAAGAAAAAGAACTTGTGGAAATGGGTCTTCGGAAAAATCCTAAAATGCTTAGCAAAAAATACAGTAGCGGACAAAAAAGTTGGACCAAACATTTAATCATGTCCATGAGAGAAATAATCAGAAAGTAGTCGAGAGAACAGACTAAAGGAAAAGCTAGATCATGGGCTAATTGAGGTGTTAAGCTGAGATCTGATTATTTCACATATAAGCATGCTTAAATGTTTAATCCAAGTTTTTTGTCCACTACTGTACATATTACTTTTTTCACAGAGATATAAAAAAGTGTCACCCACATGGTGAAGTGACACAATTTGCATGTTGAAAGTCCCTAGTTCGATCCCTTGAGGTTTAAAATTTTCAAGTTTTTTGATGTTTTTAGAAAAATCAAATAATAGATAAAAAATTTTCATGTATTTTTATGGAGAGTTTGCTTTAACAACTTTTTTGATTCCTAAAATAAAATTTTCGATCTCGAGAATTGGACCATGGACCGTGAGCGTGCAAATTGCGCTATTTGCCACTTCACCATGTGGGTGACATTTTTTGTATCTCTCCGTGAAAAAAGTAATAAAAACATACTTGATTAGGCAATTTGAAGGCCCATTTTAATAAACGTCTTAGAACTGCACGGATTCGTTGTACATTCGATCTAAATTGTTGTCAAAAAATTTCACTGTTAATAAATACTTTTCAAGAAAAAGTTGTAAATTCCAATTCAAACTCGCAATGCATGCGCATGAAAACATCCATAACTCTTCAATCTTGTGTCGCATTTTCACTAAGTCATCTAAAAATTATTAGGAATCATGCATAAATGAAAATTTTTTATGACCAGTGACGGCTTCCACTCCGAAATTTGTAAGACAAAAAAATTATTAGGGTACCCTCTTATGTTTTGTCCAACTCCTAAAATGCCGAAAAATCCTAAGGGGGTATCCTTAAGATTTTTTCTCTCGCCTCTCCAGAAAATTTTTTCTGGATACGATACTGTTTATGACTTTATTTTTAGATTTAAAAATGTGTAAGACCTAATATCCTATCTTCTAATACAAAAATTTCCTACTTAAAATTACCTGAAAAATCAAATTGTTTCTTTTCCATAACCCCCAATTCTTTTTCACCATTTAGAGCTTGTTCTATAAATTGATCGGCTATAATAGCCAAAAGATTTTCATCTAAATGTCCTGTTAATAAAAATCATTTCCTTATTAATGTACCTGGTTCCTCTCTCAAAAATCGAGAAAATCTTGGACGATCAAAAAAGTAATCCAGCCAATTCGTGGTTGGCTTTACACCCAAAAAGGATAATGTATCAGGAGCAAGAATATTAGATACCATCTAAACTTTTTAAAACATACAAAAATAAGCACTAGGATGGCAATTCACATCAACGCTTTGGCGGATTTGCATCACGGAATTTAGACCACAGGATTATGAACGGTCGATTTTCTCTACTTTTCTATGGTCAAAATCAAAAAATTCCTTCAGATTCGAGTTCCCCCGTGTCGACAAACCCCTGGATACAAAAATTCCGCCGATTTTGTCCAAAATTCGCATCAATCCGTACCAATTTCCTGTGAAGTAAATCCTAATTTTGAACGATTGTGATGTGAACTCGATCCTAGTGCCCAAAAATATGTCAACTCAATTTTTTTGGGGGTTTTCGAATCGTCTTTTCATTTTTAAGGATTGAAAACTCCAAAAAACGAGTGACTTATATTTTTGGGCTCTAGGAACTTCCACAACAGGTTCAAAACGACATGCGGAATTTCCACAACGGTCGATTTTCTCCACTTTTCCGTGATCAAAAACAAAAAATTTCAGGGGGTTTTCGATATGGGAAACTCGAATATGAAGGAATTTTTTGTTTTTGATCGCGAGAAAGTGGAAAAAATCGACCGTTTAGGAAGTTTCGCTTTCTTCGTTGTAGAAGTTCCGCTTTTTGCGTTGTGGAAGTTCCTAGAGCCTATTTCTGCACAGAAGTGTATGTAATCAATTTTAAGAAAAATAAAGGTTTTAATAACCAATATAATAACAGAACAAAAAATAATCTTTATTTATTAAAGCAAGCATAAAATGGTTGATAAATCATAAATTCATAAGATCTCGTATTTCAAATATATCATTCAAGTCGATTGATCAACCAAAACATATCTACAACATATAACTATCAATGTAGGAAAAGCTCAGAAATTTCGAGATTAAATGCTAAAATGGCACACATGATTTTAAAAAATGACACGGAATATAATTGCATAAACATAAATGAAGAGACTAGTTGGGAATGAATAAAACAACCAATCATATGAAGAAGAATTATTTATTATATATGAATTAATCGGCTCGATTAAAAGGAATCTTCGTTCGCAGTTTCGTTGACGTTATCTACCGCTTGTAACTCAGCATTTCCGTGCTTCATATTGTTACGCAAACGATTGACCAACTGACTAACGTTCAATGTCGGGACTAAATAAGATAATAAAAAAGTACAGGGTGATCAAGATGAATAATAATGGAATAAAATTCGATATCTCTGAATAGGAAAAAGATTTTCATATCGGTTTTTGCAAGTTGTTAGTCACTTGACCGACTTTATCTTAAAATATTTCATGATTTTTGAATAAGTCTGTATATTGAAGCGAAATTGTTGAATTGTTTTCCTTGTGGAATTTTTAACAAATAACAATGCCATCTTGTAGAGAGCATCGAAAAACGGTAGTACCCCATAAAACGTATGCATACTTTTTGAGATATTGAACTTCAAAGTTCTTCAGAAATGGCTGAAAAATCAAATTTTTATAGTGATTTTCAGCCATTTCTGAAGAACTTTGAAATTCAATATCTCAAAAAGTATGCATCTGTCTTATGAGATTTTGGGAGAACTACCGTTTTTCGATGTGCTCTACAAGATGGCATTGTTATTTTTTGAAAATTCCACAAGGAAAACAATTAAGTTTTTCGCTTCAATATACAGACTTGTTAAAAAATCATGAGAATATTTTTAAGATAAAGTCGATCAAGTAATTAGCAACTTGCAAAAAAAACAGCATATGAAAATCTTTTTCCTATGCCAAGATATCGAATTTTATTTCATTGTATTATCTCATTTGGATCACTGTGTAAGTATAAAACATACAGTAGCCCAATCCCTGCAAAAACAACATAAGTGCTTCAGTAACAGAGTCAGGGCGATCATCGAGTACCAAACCGCACGAATCCGGAACCTATACAAGAATTTTCAATTAAAATAAAAAATCATTTATTAAGAAATACTTTAATATAGTCGCTTTTAGCAGGATCCAAATTCGAATTCACAAAAACAGTATCATGAATGAAGCCTGATAGCGAACCAACAATCTGAAGAACGGGTACTTTGAGAGTTGGACCATTTGTGCCATCTCGTGAAAATGAAATCGCCGATCGGCTAAACACATATAGATTGATTAACAAAAAAAGGTCGGTTAAAATTTTTGAGAGTGCCCCCCCCCCAAAATTTCCTGGTTATGTCACTGGTACGGAAACAAAAAAAGGTCGGTTAAAATTTTTTGAGACTGCTCCCCCCATCCTGGAAATCTGGTTATGTGAATGTGATACAAATTTAACACGGGAATACTCCTTCAAAATTCCTGTGTATTCTGTTCTCTTAAGCTATTCTAAGCAACATTTAAAAAAAGTTGTCTAACAATGGCAAAATCAAATCGACTCAGGTGGGATTCGAACCCGAGACCCTTAGACTCGAATGTTAGAGCACTACCACTGAGCCAAGTCCACGATAAACATCGGATTTTTAATTTTGCTTATAATTTAATATGAATTTTTTCAAAAACTTTTTTTTGAATGTTACTCAGAATAGCTTAAAATAACAGAAAATACCGGAAATTTGAAGAAGTATTCTCGTGTTAACTTTAGAATTTACTTCAAATAAGTTTCGATATAAGCTGCTAAGTTTTCCGGGTTAGGCAAATTCGCAAAGAAGCTACGATATTGACGAACTATATCTATATTGTTCTCATCAATATGGTTTCCAAAATGATGCCACATAAGGTAATCAACTGTGAATGAAGTCATACCACGATTGCGTAAATAATGAATGTTCATCTAAAAATATAGTGTAAAAAAAGCAAAAAAAGAATACCTTTTGATATCCCCATTCAATCCATCCGGCTTGAGTAGCGACACAATTGACTAGGACCAAACAAGTCAACTTTTTCTGGTTTTGGATCTAAACACAATAAAAGTTCGTTAAGTTGTCAAAATTACCGCATATCGAAGAAGAACATTTGCACCGACTCCAATTCCAAAACCAATAATGCTATTGAATCTGAAATTATACAACAACAAATATGTGTGCCTCACAATTCAAAAAGTGCCTCAATCCATAATGGATATAACAGTGACGTAACTAAGGAGGACAGGTGCCCCTTTCCGGGCCGAAGATATGAAAAAATCATAAGGGTCTCCCTGATGTTGGAGATAAAGAATGCATAAAAGCTTGAAATTGTAAAGAAAAAATCGCCTTGGGGGACCAAGGTGATGTGCCCCCCCCCCTTCTGAAATTTCTGTTTACGTCAATGGATATAATTCTCAAAAATTGAAACAAAAGCTAACTTGAAATGGTCGACAACACTTTCTACAATCTTAGCCAATTCGTCCATTGATGGATAAACATAGCTTAAAAAAAGTCATTATACAACATAAAAGAAATTTTTACTTGTTCGGCAAAGCTTTTGCATCAGCTTCTTGTCCAGGGGCATTGATATTATAAATGCAGAATCGATTGGAAAATTCGGCTGCCGTACAAAATTGGAAAAAGTTTTGAAAGTTGTTTTCCGCTAAAAATCAAATTATAAATGTATATATAAAATCGTCACAGATTTGGAAAGCAATGATAGATACCATATTGTAAAAACTATCAAAAATCCCTGTAACAAGTAATCAAAACTTACCATCAAGGCCAATATCATGAAACGTAACTATGGGTTCTTTCTTTCTATCACCAAAAACCGACACTTTGATATTACCAAAAGCGGTTGGAACACTCTCCTAAAATAAAAAAATGTTTTTACTGTTGTTACGGGAGCTAAAACGACCATATATTTCTTTAATCTGAGCATTGGGTAAACCTTTTAACCCATCTTATGCCCTGCTCTAATCACTCCCCACCATACATGTCCAGTAGGGGGAGGAGCGGTCCTCCCATCATCACCCACAAGAAATTTTTTTAAATTTCGAAAAAAATCATAAGGGGGATCAAGGTAATTTTGAAAAAATTTCATTCATCCACCCAAGCAGACAAAAAACATCACAAAAATCATCCACCCACCCTCACGGGCAGGCATAATTGCCCTCCCCCACAGCTACCTGTGGATTTGGGACTTTGGGTCATTGCCTCCCTCGTCAGAAAATCCTGGTTGCATGCCTGCTCACGAGACAGTGTCCTCCCCTACTGGATATGTATGACCCCTACATAATCATATCAAATTATTGAAACTCACTTCGATTTCAGAATATCCAGTCAACGGCTGCAATTCAGTTGCAAAGGGAAACGATCCTAAAAAAATAGTAAAAATAATTATAAAAAAAACAAACCCATCTCCATTTTTTCCGACATGTTGCAAACGGTTTATCGTGAAAATCTTTAAAAACTTGTCTATAAGTTAATACAATTCTAAAAAGTTTCACAACCGTTTAAAAACAATCGCGCTATAACTAAACTTTTTTAAACAATATTTAGCTGTCAAAAAGGTTAATCACAATCTTATTTCAAAAACATTTTACAATATGAGTAGCACGTAGTGAAAACCCAAGAGAAGTGCCCGTCTTTCTATAGCACACATGTGTTTCAAATAGCGAAAAAAAGCCGCCTAAAACCGAGAATAGGAAAAAAGTGCTCAAAATTTTCCGCCAAAATAGAGGGTTCATGCAAACTTGAAAAAATGATTTTAAAAAAATCGAGTTTAAAGTTTTATCCAATCCGCTTTTTCGTTGAGAAATGTCCTAGAGCCAGGAACAATGACTACAAATTGCTGACAAGAGAGGGGATCTCCACATCGAATATTTTTCTTTTTGGTGAAGGCTTGGTCCTGGGTCAAATCTAGTTACACCCAGTACTTTTTTCTGGCTCTGAATAAATGTTGAACGCTACAGTAACGTTACAGGTGTTTTTTACACTAGTATTTTGGGCATAACTCTTGATGGTTAAATCCAATTTCGATGATCTCGGTGTCGTTGGACAGCTGTAGATGCGGGCTACAACTTTTATATTGGGTGTATGGGGTCATGTTGTGGAAAAAGTGGCCGAAAACTTAGGTTTTCAGCAAAAATCTGGGTCCCCGTGTCAACTTTATTCATGTCAACTTTATGAACGTCAGAAAAAATTGATATTTTCTGTTTTTGTATTAATCGTATTTTGTGGAGCGATATGTATAATTATTATTGGTTGAATAAAATCAATCTTTAAAATTTTGTGATCACTTTTTTTAAATGTTGATATTTGACTATAGAAGTCTGGTACATGGTGCACCAAAGTTGAATTATCGCCTATTGTATTATACGAATGGCGTATAACTGTGATCTATGTTACCTTTTCCTTAAATTGATATGTTCATACAGAAAAAATATGAATATTTTGGCAAACGGACTAGTTTTGCCAGATTTTTATGCCGCATAATTTTTTCTTGACTTTTTGCGTCGACAAATTTCGCCAGACATTTTTCGCCGGACATTTTTCGCCAGACATTTTTTCCCGACAGTTTTCGCCGGATTTTTTTCCCGACATTTTTCGCCGGAGTTTTTTCCCCGACATTTTTCGCCGGATACTTTTTCGCCGGACATTTTTCGCCGGACATTTTTTTCCGACATTTTTCGCCGGATTTTTTTTCCCCGACATTTTTCGCCGGACATAATATTTCCATGAATCGTTGTGAAAATTCTAAGATATTGAATTTATTTCTATTTTTGTGAATATTCATGGAAATATTTCTGAAAATTTGTCGGCGAAAAATGTGGGGAAAAATGTCCGGAGAAAAAGTGTGCGGCGAAAAATGTCGGGGAAAAAATCCGGCGAAAAATGTCGGGGAAAAAAATCCGGCGAAAAATGTCCGGAGAAAAAGTGTCAGGCAAAAAATGTCGGGAAAAAAAGCCTGGCGAAAAATGTCCGGCGAAAAATGTCTGGCGAAATTTGTCGGCGAAAAATGTCCGGCAAAAAATGTCTAGCGAAATTTGTCGACGCAAAAAGTCAAGAAAAAATTATGCGGCATAAAAATCTGGCAAAACTAGTCCGTTTGCCAATATTTTTATACATAAGAGCATACAAGTCATACATGGACAAGGAGGAGGGAGGGAGCTCCGAATGAGGAGATCCTTGGCAACCTCCCGGTGAGAACGACCAGAAAAAAGGTCGCCAAGTGAAAAATTGTTTGAAATCCAAAAAACAGTGCCGCTGGCGAAAAATTGGGGGGGGGGTCTTCTTTTTTCACCGCTGGCGAAAAAAAGGAGATCCCTCCCCCCAATTTTGGGTTGATGAGGGAGTGGGTTGGGGGGAGGAGGCTCACCCTTGCCCCAGTATGATACAAGTATCTTGAGGTCACAGTTAATTTGAAATACAAACAAATGGCAGCGCATAGCGCCGCCGTAAATAACACGATTAGAAATGACAACAACTCAGTCTTGGAAGAACCATTCTGGAGGCTCGACAAAGAATACACCACCGTCCTAAAATTGCAAAAAATTTTGAAACAAAAATCACATTTCAGTTTCTTTACCAAGGCGCAGTACGTCGGACACACCTAAAAAATTAGTTTAAAAATGATATTTTGAAATCTCATCCTACCCCTTGTTCACCAGAACTTCCGGGCTCACCCTAAAATTTTCATTTAATAAGATCACTAAATGTGTATGTTCTTACCATTGCTCCTTGAGCTCCTTGCGGGCCATCATACCCAGGCAATCCATTTTCTCCAGGTTCGCCTATTTTTAATTATACTGATTAAAATTGTACGTGCGCCATGCGCTTCCTTACACCATAGGCGCACTGCGCCTATGGTGTAAGAAATTTTTGAAATATAAAAAAAGATTACAAAAACCATTATGTTGTGTTTAACGTGCAATATAAATTACGGAGCTATTACACAATAGGAGGGCCACCCACGTGAAAATTTTTTCTGGAAAATGATCCCTCCTCTAGGGGTAAAAACATTCGGGGAATCCGAATTTGGCATTTACGAAGCGAAAAAACGTGGGTGGCCTCCCCTATTGTGTTAGTAGCTTCTAAATTACCTTTGGGGCCAGACTGTCCGGGAGGTCCATCAATTCCGGGCATACCACGTGGACCAGCATTTCCTATTGGACCTGGATCTCCAACAGGACCAGATGGACCTGAATTTATTCGTATATTATACAGAGTGGCGCAAAAAGTGCACTTTTTTGGGATCCAGAAATTTATTTTTCTAAAAATGACTCGGTAATCTGATGATGGGGGAATCGATTGCGCGCATTTCTGAACCCTGAAAACGCTTCCCTGACCCTGATTCAGGAAAAAATTGAGTTTTTGAAGCGAAAAGTTTCTTTTTTCGCAATAAATACGAAAAGACACTTTTCGCTTCAAAAACCCAATTTTTCTCTGAATCAGGGAAGCGTTTTCACGCTTCGGAAATGCGCGCAATCGATTCCCCGCATAAAATTACCCCTATAAAAGCCATTTTTAGAAAAATTACCGGATCCCAAAAAAGTGCACTTTTTGCGCCACCCTATAAAAACAGACATTCATACCGGGAATGAAAGGGCTGGGTATGGCATCTTGACCGGGATCCCCATCATCACCATCTACACCTGGAATACCAGGAGGCCCCGCAGGACCAGGTTTACCATTATCGCCTAAAATTGCAAATTTTAAAACCAAAACTCATTCAGTTACCATTTTGACCATCTTTTCCATTCTCTAAAAATTAAAATTATTATTAAAAGTTTATATAATTGTTTACTTCCAGGAAATCCACGAAGACCTTTTATACCAGTTTCTAAAAAATTATTCAACTTGACAACTTATGACATACAACAAAAAAACCTCCGATTGGTCCGGCGACTCCCTGTAAACCTTGTGGACAAGTTTCAGGACAAAATTTCTTTATATCATACTGTTCTTCACAAGGCAGTCTGGCGGGTGGTCCAGGCATTCCAGGTTTACCGGACTTTCCAGGCATACCCTAAAATACAAAATTGACGAATGAAGATTCTTTACGAATGACCTTTCTTCCTGGTTGTCCAGGCTGACCAGGTGGAGCTTCGCAGCTAAAATTTTTTTAAAGGACTAGTCCGGTAGGAAAAAAGTTGTCATTTTTGTGTATATTCAGAAAGTTCATGAAAAATGGAACATTTTTTGTTTTTACGGCACGTTCTGAATCGTTGTAGTTTTTGAGATAATTGCGTGTGAAGTTAAAGATTTTTGAAATCTTGTGAATTACAACGAAAGATAGTTTTTCCCTGAATCGCCAACTTCACACGCAATTATCTCAAAAACTACAACGATTCAAAAGATGCCGTAAAAACAAAACATGCTCCATTTTTCATGAACTTTCCGAAAATCAAGAAAAATTGGCAACTTTTTTCCGACCAGACTGCTCCTTTAAAACCTCCCATTTCTGAAATACCTGCATTCATCGACAAAAGTTTGCCCATTTGCATGNTTTTTCATGAACTTTCCGAAAATCAACAAAAATTGGCAACTTTTTTCCGACCAGACTGCTCCTTTAAAACCTCCCATTTCTGAAATACCTGCATTCATCGACAAAAGTTTGCCCATTTGCATGTCGTTTATTGATCTAAGATGCAGTTATTTTTCATTTACAGTGAATAAAAAAACTGGAATTTGGGCAAATTTTCTATGCCTTTTCGACCCAAATTTTTTTTCAAAAATCCTAAAAATGACCAATATATGGATAATTTTATGCGGAGAATCGATTGCACACATTCTCGAAGCTTGAAAACGCTTGATCCTGATTCAGGGAAAAATTGGATTTTTGAAGCGAAAATTGTCATTTTTAGAATTTTCAAAAACCAAATTTTCTCGCTGAATCAGGGTCAAGGAAGCGTTTTCAAGTTTCGGGGATGCGCGCAATCGATTTCCCGCATAAAATTACCCATATATGGGTCATTTTTAGGATTTTTGAAAAAAAATTTCGGATCGAAAAAAACATGAAAAAATCGCCAAAATTCCGGTTTTTCACCCCGAACAATGCAGTCTTACATTAACAGTTTGATTGGAAAGAATTTGTTGACGCATATTTGCTGCTAGTATGGAATATTCTTGAAATAGTGTCATAGAATCATGTACCACTGTGGTAGCAGTATCCTAAATGTTGGGCTTCAAAATCTTGGGTTGTATCATAATTTTCTGGCTTTGCTATTCGAATGGAGTCTTTACAAAAATGACTCCTTTTCTGTGCGAAGAATCGGTTGCACGTATTGCCGAAACGTGAAAATGCTTCTCTGAGCCTGGTTCAGGGAGAGCATAAGTGTATAGAAGCGAAAATCGCATAATTCAAGATCAGACAAAATTTTTCATGCTTCAAAAATGCGTTCAATCAACTCTCGCACTGAAGGAAAAATACGCTGAATTGAAGCGAAAATTGCCTGAATCAGGGTTAGGCAGAAATTTTCATGTCTCGAAAATGNCAACTCTCGCACTGAAGGAAAAATACGCTGAATTGAAGCGAAAATTGCCTGAATCAGGGTTAGGCAGAAATTTTCATGTCTCGAAAATGTGCACAACCGATTCCCGCATAAAATTACCCCCCCCCGTAAGGTGATTTCCAGATAAAAATACGAGACTTTCTTCTCGATGTAATTCTCAAAAGCCAGAAAATTATGGTACAACCCAATACATAAGTTGTAAAAAAAGAATGCATACCTCACAAAATTCCAATACACTCCCCATTTGGTGGTTAGAAATATTCACAAACTGATATAGAAATGGGAATATAGCGCACATACACGCCCACGAAGAAAGGGTTATACAAAGGCTGAGGATCAAGACTGCTTTGAAGGCAATTTCACGACGGTCGTCGTAATCGTTGTACATCATTGCAGAGTACATTTCTAAGCGTTTCTTTCTTTCATATTCAGCATCGTCTATGCTATCTCTAAACACATCTTTTCAGCAAAAAATGGCATTTTTTATTTAAAAAATCACATTTTTGAGCTAAAATATCCGTTTTTTGACGAGTTTTTTCCACCAACCCCCTCGCCCCACCCATTTTCGGCCCTTTGACGCACCCCTGATGTTATTTTTGCGTGAAAATTAATAAACAATTCTGAAAAACTTTATTTTTTTGATATCAAAAAGCAATTTTCTTCAAGCCCATCATTTTTTCGCTGACTTTTTGTGTTTTATCTTTTTTTAAGATACTTTTTCAGTTTTACAAAATGGCAATTGTTGAATTACAAGATTTTCGATTAGAAGACCTTTGTGTTTCTCGCTCAAAAATACCCCTAATAGGGTGTTTTCGGCCGATTAAAAAAAATTTCGACTTTTTGACCATGATAAGTGACTCCCAACAACGTGAACTACCCCGAAAAATGATACCTCGAATGAGAAGCGGTATTCTTTAAATGACTTAATCTTGTACCAAATGGAGATTCTCTCCGATATTCTGGACTTATAAAACCGTGCCTACTTGAAGGCATTCAATATTTTTCAACTTCTTGTAGAAATTTCTCCAAAGTGAATGTTAGAACAAATATTCAAGCTATAAAGTTTTACATGGGTAGCTTTATGAAAAATGTCGGCTACTTGGCGAAGTGGATAATGAAGCCACCTGTCCGATTTGGCAAGTTAAGCAACGTTGGGCCCGCAGGTTCGATCTCACTAGATCAAAAATTCTGATCTACAAAAAACTTTTTTCTGGAACCAAAAAATTTTTGCTCTATTCTTTGTAAAAAAAGTTTTTTTGTAGATCAAAATTTTTACCCTAGTGGGATCGAACCTGCGGGCCCAAAGTTGCTTAACTTGCTAGATCGGACGGATGGCTTCCCTATCCACTTCGTCAAGTAGCCGACATTTTTCGTAAGTTAGCCATGAAAAACGTTACATAAAAAGGCGATTACGTATTAAAAAAAAGAAAAATGAATTGTCAGGATATACAGACGGCCTTCTTTCTTAATTATGGGTCCGTTATTTTGGAATTCCGCAATAACCAGGACAGAGCCGCTTTGTTCTAATTTTTCGAGAGCGCGCTGACCTTGAAAAATTTGAAAGTCACCTTGAGGTGAAGAATTATTTCGCTATTACTCAATAGCTTGATTTTTAATCGTATTTTCTTGTGGGAAAGTTAATCTTTGAGAAATTTTGGAAAATGTTTATTTTTCCCGCAGTTTTCCAAAATGAGAAAATACAAGGGTTGAGACAAGGAAAAATTCAAATGCATGACAAAATTTTTGACACAAATTCGTTCATTTGACACATGTTTGGAGCCGAAAATTACCAATTTTCCGCAAATACTAATATTTTTTGGCACAAATTTCGTTCATTTCATTTCAAATGAACGAAATTAATGCCAAAAAATATTAGTATTTGTGGAAATTTGGTAATTTTCGGCCCCAAAATAGGTCCAATGAGCGAAATTTGTGCCAAAAAATCCGAATATTGCGAAAAATTCATAATTTTCGGCTCCAAAAATATGTAATGAATCATTTGACCCATTTTTGGAGCAGAAAATTACCAATTTTCCACAAATACTCGGATTTTTTGGCACAAATTCTCTCATTGGACCCATTTTGGAGCCGAAAAATACGAATTTTTCACAAATATTACGATTTTTGACACAAATTTTGTTCATTTGACCCGTTTTTAGAGCTGAAAATTACGAATACTACGGCACAAATTTATTCCAAAGTAAAAATTCAATATGTGATAATTTGGGAAGTATATATTTTTATTATTATTAAAAACGAAAACAATTTAAACTACATTTGAAAGACTATTACGAGATCGTAATTAGCCTATTAATCAGTGGGGTAGCCTGTCTGAACGGTGGGGGTGATCATCCACAATTTACAAGGAATACTATCAACTGCCCCCTCCGATTTTTCCGAAACCGAGATCAAAAGATTCCTCATAGACTTGATTATAAAATTTTTTGGAACTATCGGCCCATACGGCTTCTTGATCGAGATATGAGCGTTTAAAGTTCACAGAATTTAAAGTAAGTTGAATTACTTATTAATTTTGCCTGAATCGATAAGGATTTGTATATTGAAACGAAAATATCGAACATTAGAAAATTCAAAATTTACCGATCCGTTTGAGACTAGCGATAGCTCATTGAATTCCTGAGATCATAAGAAATTCAATGAGCTATCGCTAGTCCCAAACGGGTCGGTAAATTTTGAATTTTCTAATGTTCGATATTTTCGTTTCAATATACAAACCTTGATTGATTCAGGCAAAATTAATAAATAATTCAACTTACTTTATATTCTGCCAACTTTAAACGCTCATATCTCGGTCAGGAAGCCATATGCGCCGATAGTTTCAAAAAATTTTATAAGTCGGGTATGAGGAATCTTTTGAACTCGGTTTCGGCAAAATCGGAGGGGGTCAAGCTGATAGTGCCTGTTAGTCAAAAATAGGGACTCAATTTTGATATTTTTTGAGGGGGTACCCTTGTGATTTTTTCATGTTTTGGTCCGATCTGGAGATGGACTATATCTACCCCTCGCCCCTTGACTACACGCCACTGCTATTAAAAAAGGGCAAGGGTACATTTTCCAAGTGGACATTTCCCAAGCGACATTTCCCAAGTAAAAAATGAAAAATCACAAGAGACATTTCCAAGTTTTTACTTGGGAATGTCCTACTTGGGGAATGTCCACTTGGGAAATGTACCCTTGCCTAAAAAATGATTATCCAGTTTTAGGTCTTCCCACAAAATGGTCCATAGTTTTATTAACCCCATAATAATTTGCAAGCACATCAGCTGCTTTAGTTGGTATCATTCTAAAAATTCGAGATATGAATTTTTTATATTACCAAATTATACCCTCTAATAGCTGCAACGAGATAACTAAATCTTGGTAAGTATAATTCTGGCTGGTTGGTGAGCACGGCTTCCACAATTCGATCGACAACATATTCAGGTTCGAGTATAGGCAAAACGTTTGGTGAACTAAATTTTTTTGGTGATGGCTGCTCAGTTGTAAAGTCAATAACAATTATGGGAGCTTCAGGCTGCGTTCAAGCATGTAAAAAAGTCTGACGTTTACCTGATTTTCAATAAAATCGTGTTTATTGAAACGATTCATGAAGTATAAAATCAGGCAACACATTTTATGCTTCTCGACCAATAAAATTTTATGCTTCATGACCAATCGTTTCAATAAACATGATTTTATTGAAATTCAGGCAAAGTTACATTTTTTGACTTGCTTGAACGCAGATAAATGAATCCAGCAAAGTGAACTAGCTCTTGATTATGTGTAGTAAAAAACTCACTATGTTGCTACACCATCGAACATGCCAGTATTAATGTAGTAAGGGCAAACAGTTGTAACTTCGACGTCTTTTTGTAATGAGAGAACCTCGGCGCGAAGCGACTCACTAAAACCAACAGCCCCGAATTTTGACGCACAATAATCGACCA
Organism: Acrobeloides nanus; assembly: GCA_900406225.1. Lineage (NCBI taxonomy): Eukaryota > Metazoa > Nematoda > Chromadorea > Rhabditida > Cephalobidae > Acrobeloides > Acrobeloides nanus. The sequence goes on along the minus strand of OZJO01003710.1, from coordinate 4,643 downwards.
AGCCTGCAACGCCCGCTTTGCCAGCCATCGAAGCAATTGTAACAACATGGCCACGGTTTCGTGCGAGCATTGACGGCAAAAATGCTTTTGCGGTCTAAAATCGTCGATATTCAACAGCAATATACTATATAACGTTTTTCTAGCTGTAAGAAAAATGTATGCTACTTGGCGAAGTGGATAAGGAAGCCGCCTATCCGATCTGGCAAGTTAAGCAACTTTCGGCCCGCAGGTTCGATCCCATTAGGGCAAAAATTTTGGAACTTTTCTTACAAACAATGGAGCAAACAATTTTTGCTTCATTCTTTGTAAAGAAAGTTTTTTTGTATATCAAAATTTTCACCCTAGTGATTCGAACCTGTGGGGGTTAACTTACCAGATCAGACGGCCGGCTTCCTTATCCACTTCGCCAAGTAGCCGACATTTTTCGTAAAGAAAAACGTAATAGCTAAAAACTGACAAAGAAAAGAGCGATGGTATTCACAGCCATTGTCTTCTCCATCAACACATCAGGACAGTCAAAAAGTTTCTTGCCCGACACTATACCGGCATTGTTGATGAGGATATCGATATCGCCGACATCGTTCTTGACTTTTTCAGCCTGTTCATAAATCTGTTTCCTATCACTTAAATCCACAGTGTATGCATGAGCCTAAAATAAAATAAAAACAAGTAAGATGTTTGGGTTGACATGTGTTGACCAACCTCAACACCTTGTTTGCGAAGGATTTCTTTCGTTTCCGAATTCCATTTCTCGTTGATATCCCATAAGACGAGTCGTGATCCCAGTTTGCCAAACTAAAAATGAAAACAAAATCTCGGAAAAAACACTTTTTTGATTCAGGGAAGGCCTGTGTATTGAAGAGAAAAGTCACAAAAATGCGATTTTTCGACTTTTCGCTTCAATACACAGGCCTTCCCTGAATCAGAAAAGTGTTTTTGGAGCTTTTCACAACCGACCTCAATAGCCAAAAGTCTTCCTAGTCCACTACCGGCACCAGTTATTAGAACAAGGTCACCGTTAACGGATTTTCTTGGCAAAATTCCCAAGGGTAAAAATGCTTTGACCATGCCCTCAACCCAATAGTAAAGAAGGAATGGTAAAACAACCAAGAAGCTTCGCAACTGCTCGAAGAATGCCAGAGCCCATACTAAAACATTCAAATAACAATCTAATTTTTTGCGCGCTATCAGTTGTGAAACGTATTTCACTCATTTTCAGACGGCGTCCGGAAACGAGTTTGAATTTGCCTGAATATTGACACGAAAACCCTGAATTTTACATTTGCTAGAATACGCTTAATTATTGAGTGTATTAAAAAAAACAAAGAATGCATTCTTTATAGCTCGACGAGACGAACAAAACAACACCAAATTTATCCAATTTGATCATTGTTTTGGGTTATTGAAACGAAAACTCTAATTCAGGGTTTTCGTTTCAATAACCCAAAACAATTATCAAATGGGATAAATTTGATATCGTTTTGTTCATCTCGTCGAGCTATACAGAATGCCGTCTTTGTTTTTTAAATACACCCAATAATAAGCGTATTTTAAACAAATTTAAAATTCAGGGTTTTCGTTTCAATATTCAGGCAAATTCAAACCCATTTCCGGATGCCGTCTGGAAATGAGTCCGGATGCGTTTCACGACTGCTAGTGCGCACTCTAAATAACAAACCTTGCACTAGCTCCCAATCCATTTTTTAAATCAAAAATTCGAGAAAATTGTGAAATGGAATAAGAAAGGGAGACACAATTTATAAGAAAAAAGAGATGAGTAAGACTATAAGAATTGTTTTCGACTCGACCAGCTTCGCCTCGGTCTTTGAACCAACACGAAAAGCATATGTGCTAGAAAAGTGGGCTCTTTGCTCTGATAAGTAGAAACCACAAAGTATACTAGACTAGATTATAGTTCAGCTAGTGCCCCAACGGACTATTACTCCCACCATAAAAGATTAACTATACAAGTTATTAAATACATATAACCCAAAATTGTTGGATTTTGAACTTACACAAAAATATTATCATTCGTAATATATCAAGAAAGTATAGAATAGCTGTCGAAGCATCAAAGCTTGAAGCAAATGATTCATTGGACGGTTGAAGAAATATTTCGCTCATTTGTAAATTTTCCTGCAAAGTTTTTTATGAGATAAAATTTATGTAAACAATACAATGTAAGATTCTAAAATTCTTATACTCGGGCCCGCATGGCGCAGTGCAAATTACCACTTACGCACTACGACCGAAAGGTTCGACTCCTGCCGCGTCCAATTGTTTTTAACTTTTTTGCCTTTTTATTTAAAAAAAAGAAAGTCGGGATTTTGTATAACTTGACGAGACGAATAAAACGACACCAAAATTATCCAATTTGAACATTGTTTTGGGTTATTGAAACGAAAACCCTGATTCAGGCTTTTCGTTTCAATAACTCAAAACAATGTTCAAATTTGATCATTTTGGTGTCGTTTTATTCGTCTCGTCAAGTTATAAACATTCGTCTCGTCGAGTTATAACATGAATCAGGGTTTTCGTTTCAATAACCCAAAACAATGTTCAAATTTGATAATTGTTGTGTCGTTTTATTCGTCTCGTCGTTAAAAAAAAATGCCGACTTTCTTTTTTTTAATAAAAAGGCAAAAAAGTTAAAAACAATTGGACGCGGCGGGAGTCGAACTTTCGGTTGCTAGTGCGTAAGTGACAATTTGCACTGCACCATGCGTCATTTTCACGCATAAAATCTAAAAAAATTTCGATTTTCGCTTCAATACACACTCCGATTCCCTGATTCAGAGTCAGGGAAGTGTTGAAAATGCGCGTGATCAATTCCCCGCATAAAATTGACCCTAATAGGGTCATTTTTGAAATTTTTTGGGTCAAAAAAGCATGAAAAAATCGCCCAAATTCCGGTTTTTTTCGATACACCCTGTAGCCAAATCACTACCCTCACAACAATGGGTTAAAAAGCGACAGAAACTTTCTGGCATTCGTACGAAAATACGTAATTGTGATTGCTCTGAATGGAATTTAAAACGAAGGTCAACAGTAATTCTTCGCTTGTACGACATGCGAAAATGTTGGACTTTTTCTTTTTTTATACTACGCTAATCAACAGGACAAAAGGTAAGGCAGAATTTATAAGAGACGTCACGGACCTGTTGACCACCACCGGAAGTCGGAACTAGAAGTAAAAAAATTCTTGGGTTGTTTCATAAGTAATGTCGGCCCAAAAAATACGCCGAAAATCGTCATTTTTGCTCGTTTTCGATGAAATTTTTTTAGGTAAGAATGTATGCCAAACACGATCCAATCGATCTTTTTGAGAATAAGTCATATTTTCGCGTCAATATACAGACTTTTTCAAAAAATTGGCGTTTTTCAATGCTGCATCTTAAAGTTACAATGTTGATATTTGGCTATAGAAGTCGATTTTGACAACTGGAAGGTACCCCCTACGAGGTGTATACCCCTCAAAAAATTTTATTCACTGAATCAGGGTTAGTGTTAGGACGTTCCCGTGCGCTGCTATCGCTGATCCAGTGGCAAGTGTCGCCCAGACGTAGGCTAACAAAGATTACCAGTCTATGACACTCTCGCAAAATCTTTGTGGCTTCACCCAGGATCGGATCGGATGGAAGACCTTTGACACTGTTGTCAGCATCTCTAGCCACTCGGCCACCGCCACCTGGTGATGCTAACTCCACTTTTGCCGCTATCTATTAGACTGGTGCAACATTAGAGAAATTTTTCATGCCTCGAAAATGCGTACAATCGATCTTTAGAAAAACTCAAGTAGGGTCGAAGAAAATTTTGTCAAAAATCGACTTCTATAGCCAAATATCAACATGGTAACTTGAAGATGCAACATTAAAAAAACTCAATTTTTTGAAAAAGTCTGTATATTGACGCGAAAACATGATATATTCTCAAAAAGTCCGATTGGATCGTGCTTGGCATATATTCTTGCCTAATACTGAAAAAAATTTTCATCGAAAACGAGCGAAAAATGACGAAACGCATTTCACGACGATTTTCGGACGCTAGCCGTCTGGAAATTATAGTTTTTCCGGACCCATTTCCAGACGGTGTCAATTTGTAAATGAAAGGCAATTTGTAAAAGTACGACTGCGCCGAACACGCCGAACGGGGCACCGAACACGCCAAAGGGTCCCAATTAGGCTTAGGCCTAAGCCTAGGCTAAGCCTAAGTCTAGGCCTAAGCTTAGGTCTAGGCTTAGGCTTCGGCGCCCCGTTCGGCGTGTTCGGCCAGTCGTACTTTTACAAATTGCCTCTGGAAATGAGTCCGGAAACGAGTTTGAATTTGCCTGAATATTGACACGAAAACCCTGAATTTTACATTTGTTTAAAAATACGCTTAATTATTGGGTTAATTACAAGAATGACGGCATTCTTCATAGCTCGATGTAACGAACAAAACAACACCAAATTTATCCAATTTGATAATTGTTTTGAGTTATTGAAACGAAAACTCTGATTCAGGGCTTGTTGACTGAGGCTTGTTGATGGCGGAAAAATTTCAAACCAAGTAATTCTGGGGAAAAAGATTTCCCCATGGTCCGGATAAATCCGGACAATTCCATTTCCCAACCCTGGTTGATGGGCCTCATGAGAAAGACAACA
>OZJO01003698.1:0-10843 GCA_900406225.1 Acrobeloides nanus | reverse complement strand
AGAAAATTTTAAAAAAAGAATGATTGGATTTCATGACGTATTCGCCGAGATATCCAATTTTTTGTCTACATACTCCTATTCAGGACTTTCGAAGCATTCAAATTTTTTGTTTTAGCAGATAAAATTTTTATTTTTTTAAATTTATGTTATTAGGTATTAGAGAAAACGTTTTTTACAAAAATTTTACCTGTCCCCACTTTTTGCCCATTTTGGTCAGCCGTGGACAGATCGAGGTCGCGATAAAATAAATAATGGACAATAAAGTCAAAATTAAACATGTATGAAGACTTGATTGTAGAAATTTTAATTGTTCGTCTCTACGACCCCATTTAGGGGTCGAAAAATTGGTTTGAAATTCGCGAGAACACTTTATAACGTAAACGAGAATTTTTGCTTTTACCTTCCATATTCCGCCCATATTGAAATTCAGGCAACAATCGACAAAAGATTGCCTGATCATCAATAAGTTTGGTTTTTGAAACGATTCTTATTAGAAAATCTCGAAAATATAAATTCCAAAAAAGAAAAAATTACGACCTCGCAAATTTTTTTTGTATAAATTGTTAATAGCGTTAGAAACTAATGCTATTAAAAATTTATACAAAAAAATTTGAAAAAAATCAACAACCACACAAAACCAAGCCATACCCAAACCCCAACTGGTCTTTAAACACCCCGATTTTACGAATGTGCTATAAATTAAACAACCAAATGACGAATACTAGTCTTAACTCTTATTCTAGCCAGACTTTGTTTACTACACGTGTTTGCTGTTCTCCATTTTGACCACGAGGCTGAAGAGTGCCGTATATGTGATGAACTGAAAGAGGTTGCCATTGAAAAAGAAGGAAAACACACGAAAACAACAAGACAGAGTCGTTTACCGGAAATTTCGAAAACGCGGGACAATGTTCAATGAGGACTGGCTAGACAAAAATAAAAAATAAATACAAAGTTGTGGAATAAACAAAATGAATCAGTCAAAATAGAGGTTGTTTTTTGAGGTTTGTGGTTGCTTTTTTGAAGAAAAATTTATGCGTTAGTTTAAGTTTTTGTAAAGTTTTAAAAAAAGTCGAGAAAATAAGATTTTTTACCAACCTTGTGCAGGCATGTAGCGAAGGAGAGGGCAAGGGGGCAATTCCCCCTCCCCTAACCTGAAAAATTGAAGTTTACGCCCTTAATTTTGACTTTTTTTGGGGTCATTGCCCCCCTCACGCGCTCCTGCCTTACCCTGTGCATGTATCGCGAATTTTCAGTTTTAGCCCAATTTTTAATAAAAATTCGCAAATTTTTAGAATGAAAACTCGTCATAGAAGCTATGATGTTGGCCCATCTACTTCACTTGGAGCTCAATCCCAAGGTATAGGCCCACAAGATCCACTTATTGGCGACCAACATGGATGGATTTACAACCATCGAAGAGAAATTGCTGCATTTTCTTTTACATTGATCATAAAAATTATATGGAGGTAATTTTTGAAATTTTTTCTTGAGAACCAGAGCATAATAAAAAAATGGGAACTTCAATCAATACAATAAGCTCCCAACCCCCTCTCAACAAAAAACGTATAAATTTTGACGGGATTTTGCTCAATTGGTCAAAATTTTGGATATTATCCACTCGCCTACTCCCCTACCACCTAACTACAGTTTGAATGGAGGGGTGGATCAAAATTTTTTAAAGTTTTTTTAAATTTTAAAGTTTCGTTTAAACAATTTTTAGAATGATCACCAAAACAATCAATGCAATCGTCCGACAAATTCGTTGGTACCTAAAAATAGCCGATTGGGCATTTTACCTTGGTGAAAAATTGATTGGCTTCTTTTTTGGAGCCAATCAAGAACCTGGGGCAGTACATCCAGCAACTGAGTTTCCAGGAAGACTGCCACCCAAAATATAGAAAACCGCATAATTTTATTGTGTTTTTAATTTATATAAAAAAGTTTAAATAAATTTTTGATCAAATTTGGTTGCTCGCTAAACGTCTCGAACAGGTGGTCGATATGCTAAACGTCTCGACTTACCACTAGTTCGAGATGTCTCGAATTGGTCTCAAATTCGAGACTTTTAGCGTCTTGAATTAGTGGTAAGTCGGGACGTTTAACGCCTCAACCACCTGTTCGAGACGTTTAGCGCGCAGCCTTAATTTTTTTTAATTAACGCTACTCAATACAATGCTCTTGTGCATACTTTGACCTTATAGGGTCGTTTTATAACAATAATAAGATCAGGGTTTTTGCTGAGGGTCGTTTGTTGTTCGTTGAGATGTCAACTAGTGAGCTGTCGACTAACCGTGTTTTGGCAGGAAAATGCCCTATTTTGAGCTGTTGCAAGCGTTTTCACAATTTTTAAGTGCGATTTTTGGATTCTACGTAAAAAGATAGCCCCGGACTGTCATTTTTCAACAATTTTTCAAGTGGGCCCTCTAAACTATACTAGTACCTAAAATAGTTTTGTTGAGTTGAATTAATTTTGTTGAAATAAAATATTTTTATTATTGTCTTGAAAAAATAATGTGTTTTGACACTTTTTACTTCAGTTATAACGAATACGTTGTATTTTTCTTTAAAAATTCGATATAGTGACCCCTTCCTTGGGGTGTCACTATATCAAGAGTTGACTTTATTTGTCTATTTTTTGCATACAATTCCTATTTTAACAGATCGCTATTTGTGTAATCTGGTAATTGTTCCTTTTATTTTTAGAAAAATGAGGATATTTATCCCTTGATCCTCTATGTTGTTACACTATTTTTCATATTAATATTTACAAAAAATTTACAGAATTCGTTCTTGTTTTACTCAAATTTTTCTTAAAACTAGAACGAAAACCATGAAATTTTTCTTTTATCGTAAAATTCCCTATTGATTTTGGAACAATTTCAGCGTCTGTTTACATTTGCCGCCAATTTGGAAATAATCATTGCTTAGAGGTTTTTGTTCGACAACGCAAAATCGACAGACTTTCGTTGGATTTTTGATTCTCAACTTTAAATATGGTCCGTACCTGCCGGAAGTTACCTAAGGAGTGAGGTTTTTTATTGTTTTATGTACTTGGTATTTTTATTTTAAAAATTTGACTTTTTGCTAAAAATTCCTATATTTTTCATGTTTGTAAGTTTGAATCTTTTTGAGTTTTGTTTAAGGAAATTTGGTTCTAGCACTTTTTTACCGTTCGCTGTATAAATTGTAATTTTTACAGGAAACTGTGGAAATTTTGCTAGACCAAAAATTCGAGATATATCGCCGATCTGTATTTTTAATAATAAATTGCATGTAATTTTAGCGAATGTGAAAAATTTTTATTTTGCAAGCTTATATGGTGATTTTTAGATGGGAAAAGTACGAGCCTTTGGGAAAGGTTATCGGCGATACACGCATTATCGTGTTCAAAACTCCATTGAGACCGGAACTCTTATCGAGGTTACCCAAAGCAAAGCATTTTACGACTCAGCATCTTTTGAGAAAGGTGATACTTTGATAATTTTTAAAATAGATTTTCGAATCTGGGTAAATTGGATTTTTGGGCACAAAAATCTGGGAAAAATGGAGTTGAGTTTAAAAATATGAGACAGTGGATTTTGAGCTCAAAAATTGCACTTACTATATTTTTTGCTTTTCTAAAATTTATATTTTTCAGATTGCCGAGCAAGGAAAACAACTCGGAATGGTGATAAATCTGACCAATACTCGCCGTTATTATGATCGGAAAGAGCTCGAAGGCATGTGTATCGAGTATAAAGAGATCTTGTGTCCAGGACGTGGTTTTATTGAGCGTGAAGATTTGGTGAAGACGTTTTGCAAGGCCGTGGAGCGATTTTATGAGGAATACTATGATAAAGGTGCGTTAAAAAATGGATCCATACAAGTTTTTTTGAGCCCACAAAGCTTTTTGTGAGCTCAAAAAAATTCTATAAATGCTAGTCTAGCCTTTTAGACTTCTAAAATTTTTTGGTTCATACAAAATTTTTTTCAGACATTTTGTTGGGAGTGCATTGTTCTAACGGCGTGAACCGTTCTGGTTATCTGATTTGTCGCTATTTGATCGACTCACTGGGTTGGAATTCTCATGAAGCGATTGCAGGTGGGTTAATTTCACCCTTTAAACAAATTTTTAACCCTCCATTTTTTAGCCTTCGAATCAGCTCGTGGCTATTCAATAGAACGTGGTGCATTTGTTCAGGCTATATATCGAGCAGATAAAGAAAGACGTCTTAAAAAGTAACCGTTAAATTTTTAGACCCATATAATGATTTTGGGCTATAGGACGTTTTACAACAGGAAAAATCGGAGGTGGAATTTTACAATTATCGATTTTCTTTACTTTCCTGTTGTCAAAATAAAAAATTTTTCTCTAGATTTGATTTCTCCATGCCGAAAAACCGTGTTGACAAAAATTCAGACGATTTGGAAGTTTTTTTTGGGTTTTTTTATCCCATGGGGAACCAAGGATAAAAAACTCAATTTAAAAAAAAATTTCCAAATCGTAATTTTTGTATCCAGTGGTTTTTTGGCATGGGAAACTCGAATCTGAATGAATTTTTTGATTTTGACCACAGAAAAGTGGAGAAAATCGACCGTTGTAAAACGACCTAGAGCCTGATTTTATGGACTCAGCGAATTTTAATTGAGAGAAAATTATTTTACAGTAATAATCTATGTAATTTGAAATTTTTAGGAAACGCCGTTCTGAAGATGTAAGTGAAGAGGAAGATATTGTTAGTGAGAAAGAAAAACGCAGGAAGAAAAAGAAGCGAAAGACGGATGCGTCGGAAGAAGGGACGCCAGAAGCTGATGGCTTTGATCCAACGTTAACTGCTCAGATGATGCATCAGTTCTTTGCTATGGAACAAGTACGGCTCAAATTTTGATTTTAGAACTAAATTTAAGCTTAAAAATGATTTTTGACTTCAAAATCAATATTTCTATATAAAAATAACTTACGACCCTTATGGACTCAATCGATTTTTTCAAACTCAATTTTTCAGCATTTCCGCGCAGCCGCTGAGTCAAAACAGTACGGCTCACCATATGGAACTTCAACGCAATCTCCATACACTCAAGTAGCTCCAAATGCCATACAGGTTATGCAGCCTCAGGTTTCACATACGACGCCGGTTCATATGGCTATGAAGAAGCCAAGAATGGAGAAAAGTCCAATGATCTCAAATGGGCATCCCGGTGCCTTGGATGTGTCGGCAGAATCGAGTCCATTTGTTGGTAGTCAGAATACGGGCGAGTATGATGAGGAGGAGGAGGAAGAAGAGGCGGTTAGTATTTATTATATTGTTATGTATTATCTAATAAAGGACTTAGTTATTTTACTGAATGACAATTTTTTATATATGAAAATGTATGTTTCAAAAATTCAGATATTGGGTCGATCCATAATTTTCCGGCTTTTTTGTCGTTGCATCAAATCTCATATTAAACGAGAAATGTCTGTTTGTCTGTCTGTGTTACCGAATTTTGTAACCTTAACACACTTGGGCAAGGGGTGGATCGACCCATCGCCGCTGGGGGATCAAATTTAGGCAAACGTGTTGCTTTTAATAAAAATATATAGCAAAAAATCAAAGGGTTTTTGATGAATTTTTGACGATTTTTTACAGCTAGAAAAAAGGTCGTCAAACATGTCGCTTTTCAGTTTACCAGCCTACCCCCTTGTCCATGTATGAATCTTAAGTCCAATCCCGTTACGACTTAGATTTTTGGAAAGAGCTCGGTGAGAGAAGAAAAATGACACCAAAACCGTGGTGATACTCCTTCTGGGAAAATTAAAAAATCAATTTTTTCATTTTCGCTCTTTGAATTTTGATAACTTTTTGGAAATTTTTTCATCTTTCCCCGAAAATTAAAAATTTTACAGGTTTGGGGGAATTTTCCCCTGATCCCCTCCCCCCATAATTACGACACTGGAGGTGTGTGCACCCTTCTGAAATTGACCTGCCTCTCGTTGGGATAACATCTAGTCAAAATCAATAATCCCTATGGATTCGTTTATCCCAATTCGAAACCCACTGAATAATAAAAATTAGACTATTGGAAAATGTTTCAAAGTTCGAGTTTTACCCTTTGGGTCAACAGAAGAAAATGTTTTTTTGTTGAAAAAATTGATTGAATAAAGAGTAAAAAATTTTCGCGACTAGGCAATGCGCGCAACCAATTTCCCTTATAGAAAAATTTTCGGAGTAATCATTTTTACAAAGATTGATGCAAAACTGAAAAGTTGGGAAATTATGGTCGACTCAATACAACTTTTCTGAACGCCTTTTTTGTTGCACGGATTCTAGAGCTCAATTATCTGGGAAAATTGGATTTTCGAGCTCCACAATCCTGATAGAATGATTTTTTGAATCCTTTTCTGCAAAAAAACAGAAATTTGACCAACCTTGGCGTTACTGGGCTGGATAAGCACGTTTTTTACCTTACTAAAACCCATTTTTAGGACTGGTCTCTGACAATGGGTGAAGAATTCGAAAGTATAGACGATGCACAAAAAAGCAAGACTAAAAAACGCCGTGAACGACGTGCGCGCCGCGAGAAAATGTTCAATGTGATGAAACGGGGAAAATTCTATGAAATTCAAGAAATGCTTCAGGAACAGCAAGCTCGTCTTTCTAATAAATAGTTATGATCTTTAATGTTAATTATTCATGCCAATATATTGTTTTCTTGTGAATTCAGGCTTTATATTTTGATGTTAATGGATGTTCTTTTAATTGGAGTTTGAAAATTCGCATATTTGTGGAATATGATATTTTTCATAAAACAAAAAAGAACATCTACATATTGCCCATATTTTTTTGCTCTATTTTTCGGTGCATTGTGGAGTGCTCTTTTGATGTTTTCGTTTATATTCTATATGCATAAATTGTGTTTAGGTTAAATAAAGTATAAATATTTTTAATTGTTTTTTCTTATAAGGGTATACATGTTTTCGCCGCTACTTGGGCTACTCCTTGTCACTGTCCATTGTTTCAATTTTTCTCATCGTTTTGAATAGATTATACAAAACTTTTCCTCGCTTCCATTTTCCACTTCACAATAGAATAACGGAACTTTATGCATTAAGATCTTGTGACCATACGTCGAATCCCATTTTTTTTCAACTAATGGCGCGCTTTCTCCTTAATGGGATTTTGAGTTTTAGCATGGCACATAATTTTCCAAGGTCATACAAAACCGCTAGAAAGACCGGAAACCGGTCTTTACATCTTACTTTGCTGTTGTTGTAGAAGTTTTTCCGCCACCTAACGAGCATAACATCACATGACAACTTTTTTCCCTCGGCATACAGTAGGCACTATAAGAGGAGGAGTTTAAAAAGTTAAAATATGGAAAATTTCAAGATTCTGAGTCGTAAAAAACATTTATCTTGTAAAGGATTTTATAAAATTTAATCTGTCTTGTGATCGTTATGCTGTTATTCTAACTAGAGACCGGATTTTTCAAAAAACCGGGGACAGGGTTGACCGGGGCCGGAGAACTGGGGGAAAAATCTCCGGTTTTAAAAAACGGGGAATTTTTGAAAAATTTGTCCATTTTCAGCAATTTTTAAAAAAATTTTTTGCTTTTTTGGAATTTCATATTAAAGTATTGCCCCAAACCCAATAGTAACAATTTTGTGACCCCTCCATCGCTAAATCCTAGATACGATTTTGAACCACCCTTTTGGCCGATTTAGGGGCATGCCCCTTTGTCTCCCTGGCTACGATCTGGTCAAAAAACAGGGACTATTAAGAAATGGGGCGGGCTCCAGTCGGGGATCCTCGATTGACCTCAAAAATCGAGGATCCCCGGTCTCTAATTCTAACGATGAAGATTTCTGCATTTTTACTTGGAATTGGTATGTTGATTTTGGCATCTATCCAGGCATATCATTATCATCATGGTCATCCAGATACTCATACGAGTAAGTTTTATGGAGGAAATGTAGATCAAACGTGCATGCTTTTTCGCGTGCACAGCAACTGCAGGGTTGCTAGATAGTGACCTATGGGTTATAAATGTAACCCAGACAAGTATTTGTAACCCAAAAATTTGTAAAATTACTATGGCTGGGTTATACTTGGTAACCCAAACAAGCTTTTTGTCAATGAAGTGATTACAATCCAGAATATAAATTTTTGTCATCCAGGTCATAAATCAATATGGCAACATTGAAATGTGGTCAAAATTCAAACATTCCTTTGGATTCGTGTTCCCATACCCGAAAACTCCGAGTACAAAAAATCATCGATTTGGAGAACTTTTTTAAAAATCGATTTTTTTGCCTTGGTCCCCCAAGGGGTAAAAATTGAAAAAATTTTTGGTCCGATTTTGATGGTTTTGGTGTCAATCGTCCCCAGCAACTTTTGGCGCTTGGGGTTTAAATCAAGGGTTTCCGAGATCATCTGAACCACGGACACACAGACATTACACGTTTATAGTAGTAGGATCGCTTGGTACAGATTATTTAAAATGTAATTTTTAAGAATATTATCGCGCAGCTAGAGTTTGTTGTGCCTCTGGCCATAATTGTTGCGCTATGTCGCTTATAACCAAGACCCCACTTTTTTGTATCGAGTACCATGAGAAAGACTTGATGCGAAGAGAAGATGCCGATTGCCTGCAAGAGAAGTTATATGGGGAGATCCCGAAGCCTAACTATGATAGTTAACTTAAAATTATAGAAATAAACATTGTAAAGAAAAATCTAGATTATGATTGTTGCAATGTGTTTACTAGAGACACATTCACCATCAAGATCCGGTGTAGGGATCTAACAAAAACGGTTGGATTAAATAGTGAAGAAAAGTTTCAAACATTGGAGTCAGCATGGAAACTTTATAGCAAATTTCGTGACATCATTACGGTGGAAAAGGTATAGGACATTTCTCGAAAAGATAACAAAAATTCATCATTCATTTACAGGATGCAAAACTTTTTTAGAAAGGTTGCAATGAAGGTTTTCAGTTGGGGTTGCAGAATCAAAAAAAGGTTGCAATCTGACAACCCTCTTTAAATGCCCCTTACCGAAGTATAGCGGCATAGAAAAGATAGATTTCAAGATCGGGTAAGACAGTGCTTTTTTGGGAAAAACACATTTTTCCCCGGTCTTGAAATAGATCTTTTCTATGCCGCTATACATATGTGAGGAGTCATTTCAACCCAAAATTTCAAGGGGTACAATTTTGTAGAACATCACTTTCCTTGAAAAAATTGTTTAGTGGGTTTACAAAAAAAATCCCCGACCGGGGAAATTCCCTGATTTTCCAGTCTCTACTAATAATTCACTTTTAGGCATTCAAGCGATTCCGCTTATGTGTTGAAAAAGACATGGATGCTGTGCATGAATATGATGAAGAACAAGGCATTCCCGATTACTCATAAAAATTTTGAATATTTGTCGTTTTTTACAATTTTTGGCGGTATTCTGATCTCTTATTTTTTGGTACATTCTTTATTCCAAAATTTATATAAAACTTGATTAAAGGACATTACACATTTTATATAAGAAGATTTCTATAAAAAGAGCAACTTTTTTCCGACTGACTAGTAAACATAAAATTTACGCTCTAATAAGTTATTAGTAATAACAAAAGAAAAAATAATTCCAACAATTACAAAAGCACTAAATGCTTTAGTGCCAGTGGAAAAATTGCAACTATCCTTGTCACAACAACATACATCACAACTAATAGAATCGAGTTGTTGGGGCTTGAATAGCTTTGCGAATTGCGAATTAAAACAATCGTTTTGTTTAGAACAATTATTGTTTAATCCTAATGATGCACAGAGTCCAGTATTTCCCATTACTACTACGTCGCAATATCTAAATTAAAAAAAGGTAAACAATTTAAAAATAATAAGCGAAGATTTTTACCGAGCAGTATAGCCGCCGCCTGCTGCTTTAATACAGTGGTTAATACCACTTTCGCAATCCTTCTTTGAACCTTTACTATTACCTTCTAAAAAGAGTATGTTAGATTTTTTGAAAGACTGTTTTCCACAGCTTTTAGAATGTTTCCCTCAATTGTCAAGTACATAGGGTATTGTTAGCGTCGTAAATTTGGTCTAAATTTGGGGAGGGGAATTTTGGGTTGTGGGGAATGTTTGGACTTTTTCTTAAAAATTTTCTTTTTTATTCCCGGAAATTTAAAAAATTTCAGATTGGGGGAGGGGAGGTTTCAGTGATGCCATTTTTGGTTTCAGTTCCAGGAACCACTAATACTTTTTTATTTTTGAATGTGCTATAGTGTATTACTTGGAGGAGTTGTATCAGTGGTAGGGTTGAAATTTTCATAGCATTGGAAAGAGTTTGCTTCTTGGACAAAAATAAAAGTTAGTAAAAATAATAAAGCAAGACAATAACTATGCATTATTAGAAGCTAAGGTTTCTAAAAAACAAAGATAACAATACAGTTGAACACAATATAGCGATACCCTGAGCCCGGTCCCTAGGGATAGAGTTTCTGAAACTGAAACCGAACGTTTGAAAACCGAACAGCCAAAACCGAATAGTCAAAACCGAAGGTCGAAAAAGAAACCGATCGTCCAAAACCGAAAAACGACAAAAAATGGAAATTTTTTTTGTTAAAAACGATATGTTTAAACTATTCACTGATCTATATGGTCGCTGTCCTGCGAAATCCAACCAGCAAAGTGGATAGTGTTTCAAAAAACGAAAGAAAAATTTACACCTAATTTTACGGGATCACTTTTGATTATTTTTTTGAACCTATACAAAAATTCGCCAAATGGGATCGATCCATCGACCATTAAGGTAAAGCGAGACTCTTGCCACTTCTCCATGGGTGACGAGTATTTTTTCTTGGCGGAAAATGCTCTATAATTTTTT
>OZJO01003693.1:0-17166 GCA_900406225.1 Acrobeloides nanus | reverse complement strand
GTGCTTGTGATGATTATTATAGAATCCGTGAAATTGTATATGCTCAATTTGCAATTGTTTAATTTATTACTGTTTTTTAAAGAAATTTTGTTATACAGATATAGTCGAAAATTTTTTTGGCTACCATGGAACTTTTTATTGAATCAGGCAACGTGTATATCGAAACGAAAAGAAACGTGGATAGCATTTTTAATGCATCCCTGCGTGGTTGTATGGCAAGAAAATCAGTATTAGTACTAATACTTAAGGATTGGTAATAATTGTTCATTGAAATGAAAAGAAACGTGGATCCTTATATAGCCTTTTTGATGCATTCCTGTGTGGTTGTATGGCGGAAAAATCAGGATTGATTAGTACTAAGTTAATACTTTACTAGTTAGTAAGTTAGTACTAATCCTGATTTTTCTGTTATACGACCACGCAGGGATGCATCAAAAAAGCTATATTAGGATTCGCATTTCTTTTTGTTTCGATGTACACGTTGCTTGAGTCAATAAAAAGTTCCTTGGTAGCGAAAAAAAGTTTCGATTATAGTTGAAAATTTTACATTTATGCTTAAAAACTCAGGAATAGAATTGTTTCAAGGAAAAACTTTTTGTTTCCACTTTATTCTTTCATTGTTGTTAAAAATTAAAAACCCATGAAAATTTTCAACTACATGTATCCATCTTGTTGATTTTTATAGCGATTTTAATAACAAATTGATCGGAAAGTTTCCGGATTTTTTATATGAATTTTGACCCAGTTACGTAGGCAGGAGAAGGGGAACTTGAATCTGAATATAAAAATTCTTCAGATTCGAGTTCCTCATGTCGAAAATTTCTGAATACAAAAATTTGAAAAAAAATTTTTATCACCTTGGTCTCCCTCCCATGGGAAAAAACTCGAATTTTAAACAAATTTTTTCAAACGTGCAATCGATTCCTCGCCTAGAAAAGCCCCTAGACAGCCGGTTTTCCGACGAAAATTCGAATTTTAGTTCATTTTTGCTTCAATACACCCATTCCCTGAATCAGGATCAAGGAAGCGTTTTCACGCTTCGAGAATGCGCGCAATCGATTTCCTGCATAAAATTACCCCTATAGAGGTCATTTTTAGAAAAATAATTTTGGGATCAAAATTCATGTAAAAAATTCGGGAACTTTTGGAACAACCCAATAAATGATCTCAAATTAATAATGGACCTTCAAAGTCTGACAAACTCAGATTTTAGTTCAAAAGTTAGGAAAAAATGAATATAATAGTCGCTTGATTGATTGATATAAATTTTTTGAGCTATGGGGTCATAAAGTTGCAAAAAAAGCACTAGTACGTGTTTGGAAAAGACGTTTTCAACATGCCTCGGTGGTGCAGTGACAAAGCAGCGGCTTCGTGACCACAAGGTCACTGGTTCGAAACTCACTTGGAACCAAAATTTTTTTGCACAAAGTAAAAATCGAAAAATTGTGCAACTTTATGACTCCATAGCTCAAAAAAATTTATATCCCATCAATCAAGCGACTATTATATTCGTTTTTTCTACATTTTTTCCTATCTTTTGAGCTAGGTCTCGAAAAAATCTAAGTTTGTCAGACTTTGAAGATCTCTTGTCAGTTTTGTGCATAAATTATTTTTGTGTGGAAAATCTAGATTTTGAACTCGATGCTTTATCCTTATTGTCTTTTTCTCATGAATTTATCAATTATAGAGAAGAACAAACAGCTTGAAGATATAAGTTCAAGAGTTTGGTTCGATTTTTTAAATGAAACCAGAGTTCGACTTCTTCAAAATTGCTCGGATTTCAATCTAGCCAAAAAATGCAGGCCATTGTACTTTGATTGTGCAACGATGTTTGGAAGACAGTATTCATTTGGATTATTGAGATGGAGTCGATTGGGATTCATCGAGAGCTCTCCGCGATATACTTCAAAAAGTTGATCGGGCTTGAGCATAATACAATGGAACTGGCATAGTGTTTGATGATGACGACTTCTAGTGTCTAGGATGATTCTAAATTTTCTCTTGATGTTAAATTTTTTCATGTTAGGGATATTATTGTTTATTAAGCTTTGTGATAAGCTATTGTTTATTACTAATTCATTTTTTTAATGCGTAATAAAATTCTTCGCAATGTTGAGAGTTTTTGAAGGTTGGTTCGGTGGTACTGGGCTTGTCTCCCCTCAAGGCTGGTTCAAACCCCGCTTGAGGCTAAAAGATTTTGCCTAGTAACATGGGTTTATCCTATGTACATGGTACAAATAAATTGAATCGAAAATGTCATTTTTTAGTGGACTTAAAAAATTTTTTTTCATATTTGCAGAGACACACTCTTTTAAAACTACTATTTACAATATTCATCATCCGAAAACAATACACATCGGTCAAGAGAGTTACATATATATGCGTTTTGTTTTTGGCGTCCGGACACGCCCTAATTCATTTCCGCCATATTACTTCTTAATGCCCTTTCCGGCCAGCGCCGTGAATTCTATATCCTGGCCTTGGTAGTAGTAGTGGCACCGGCGTAAGGCGTGGAAATCACTTTGAGTGCGTTTTGCTCGTAATTTTTATGAGTCAGTGAGCAAACATTTCCGCGCGCCAATAAGCGGCTGCCATCGGGGCTTTTTGCTTGATCGCCGCTGACTTTTTTCCCGCCATCATTTTACAACAACGTTTGAAAAAATAAGAGACCGACGCTATTCATCTAGATCATACGTGGGCAAGGGGGATGGGATCAGCGAGCAAAAATTTGGGTCTATTACCCATTTCACATTTTTGCGAATTGTTCTATAAAAATATCCAATTTTCGTGAGCTTGAGATATAGAAATGCGATTTTTTTTGGTGATTTGAATGTTATTTTTCGCATTTTTTGATGGCTCATTTCGTATTTTTACATAAAAATCTCAAATTTTTCACGCTTCGCTCGAAAAATGCGAATTGGGTACTTAATTTTTTTCTCGAATGCGGGGACCATATCCTCCCTTGCCTACGTATGATCTAGATCAATGGTATTGGATCATGGCTTTTGAAATGATCCAAGTTAAATTTATTGGATTTTTCTATCGTTATTAAGAATTTTTATCGAGGGAAATTATCGAGGCTAATTATTGAGTCAGAAGACCTAGATTTTGACTGGTGGAAGGAAAGAAATTGAGGAAAAAGGTTTTGTTGAGAAACGTTATTCTTCAACTTTTCATATAGTCAAAATTTGAATCTATCCTTTTTATTAAAAAAATTTACTTTTAACTTGTACAGGGTGTGCCACAAAAGTAGATTTTTTGGGTTATCATATATATATAATATAATAAGTGTGTCATGCGGGTTTCGGGGCATTGTGAGATGGTGTACGGGAGTATATCGCTCAAAAGGTGAACGTTTGTGTATGGCTTTGTGTTTGGACTTTTAGTGGTGGTTTTAGGGTTGGGGGGTTTGTGGTTTTTGAAAAAAACGAAAAAAAGGGGTTTTTTGGGGGTTCACGAGGAGGGGTCGCGCGTTTTGGGGGGCCCTAACTTTTAAACGAAAGCGCAAAAACGTTTTTTAGTCCCGTATACTGGGGGTTTTTCCTATCGGGGAATCGATTGGCGGCGGTTTCGAGTAATGAAAAAATTTTTTTGGGGGGTATTTTAGGGGTTTTTTGTCCGAGTTTTTCACAAATTTTCAAAATCAATAAAAAATTTTTAGAATTTGGTTTTTTCGATTGTTTTGGGGTTTTCGGCCATGGGGAACACCGATATGAGGGTTTTGAGTCGTTTTGGACCGAATTTGACCGACTTTTGGGGGTTTTACCCCCTCTTGAAGTAAGGAGTACAAAAAAGCAGGGGTACCCCTGTATTCAAAGTCGCGTAGAAAATTTATTTACGGGAGTTTATCTTCCAAAATCTAATCGATTGTGTGGGTACTATTCCTCTACCGATTACTTTTTAAATTTTTTGAAAAAAATTTAGGGGTCTCGAGAAAAACCGTTTTGAGTGACCGGGGTAGGGGTCCAGTGTGGAGTCTCCTCATATACATTACAGTATATACAGACGTCGCATCAACTCTGATTCACGTCAAATCACTAAATAGGGGGTTTTTCCTAGCGGGGAATCGATTGGCGGTGGTTTCGAGTGATGAAAAAAATTTTTTGAGGGGTATTTTAGGGGGTTTTTGAAAAAAATTTTCGCGTAAAATTGGGGTACCCCCAAATTCAAAGTCGCGTAGAAAATTTATTTACGAGAGTATATCTTCCAAAATCTAATCGATTATGTGGCTACTATTCCTCTATCGAATACTTTTTAAATTATTTGAAAATAATTTAGGGGTTTTTAGAAAAACCGTTTTGAGTGACCGGGAAGGGTTCCCGAGAGGGGTCTCCTCATATACATTACAGTATCTACAGACGTCGCATCAACTCGGATTCACGTCAAATCACTAAATAGGGGGTTTTTTCTACCGGGGAATCGATTGGCGGTAGTCTCGAGTGATGAAAAAATTTTTTGAGAGGTATTTTAGGGGGTTTTTGAAAAAAAATTTGAAAATTAAAAAAAATTTAGAATTTGGCGATTTCGATTATTATGGGGTTTTTTCATACGGGGAACATGAAAAAGAATGTTTTGAGTCGTTTTGGAATATTTTTGACCGAGATTGGGGGTAATACCCCCTCATGAAGTCGGGGGTACAAAAAAGCAGGGGTACCCCTGTATTCAAAGTCGCGTAGAAAATTTATTTATGGGAGTATATCTTCCAAAATCTAATCGATTGTGTGGCTACTATTCTTCTATTGATTATTTTTTAAATTATTTGAAAATAATTTAGGGGTTTTTCGAAAAACTGTTTTGAGTACGGAGCAGGGTCTTTGAGATAATCGCGTTTGAAGTTGGCGATTCTTGAGATTGGTTTTGCATTTGAATTGCCGCCAACACCATGATTCAATGTATTGGCGGCAATTCAAAAGCAAATCGCCAACTTCAAACGCGATTATCTCAAAGCCTATTAAAGTCCTTTTTTCGTCAAAGATTTTTTCTTCTATAAACCTTTTCGAATCAAAATCGCAATAAAAGTTGCCTAAATTTCAATAAAATCTCGATATTGAAGCGATTTGTTCCTTTGTGAAAATTCTGTTGTGAAAAGTCCTAGAGCCGAAAATTGTTATTGAAATTTTGGATTTTTCCTGTAAATCTCGAGTTATATTTCTACCATATTTTGGAGCTGAAGAAGAGAATCACTCAGCTTGAATTGTTGGCGAATCCGAAAATGAAAACTACAGCAACACTTATTTGGAAGTGTTGCTGTAATTTGCAGACGCCCTATATAGCGCTGCTTGCAGCGCTGTATAGGGCGTGTGTATTAGTCGCCCTACATCTTTGCTTTATGTCACAAGTGTTGCTGCAATTTGCAGACGCCCTATACAGCGCTGTATAGGACGTATGTGTTAGTGCCTTAATTAGTATACGTTTCGGTCAACGTTCCGTTTATTGATTTTGTTATGTTGTCCTGATGATTAGAATTTTTGTGTATAAAAGTTTTTGATTCAATTTGGAGTCCAAATTTCGATATTTGAGTATATAAATCGATCTTTCAATTTTTTTCTCCCAAACAGTTTTAAAAAAGTAGCTTATTTATGAACAAGAACACAAAAATACTGGAATCTTAGTATATAAAATTTTTTGCCTCAATTTTGCATCCAAAATCGATATTCGATTTTTTTAAGACTCATGTTGATTCGAAAATTTGCCCGAAATTTTTGAGAATTTTTCTACAAGTCATAAAAAATGCAATAAAAAATTTTTATCACACTTTCGCTAAAAATTTGAAATGTCGATTTTTTTGTGTTTAAAGCACCATTTATACATGTAATTTTATGCGGGGAATTTAAAGCTTGAATGGTAGTAGAATTCGTAATGATCGAGATGAAGGTGGAAGAACCCCATGGATCCCAATTGCGTGAACTATATGATAGAATTAAGGATTTGGAGGCCGGTAAATTTTATTTGCATAAGTAGAGAAAAATTTAAAAATGAATTATTTGGGCTCGAAAATTGAATTTTTAAAAATTTATTTTCTAATTTATTCGTTTTTCAGATGACAAGCAACAGATTTTAGAAAAAGTATGTTAGAAAATTTTAAAAATTATTGTTAAAAATGTAAAAAATTTTTAAAATGAATTGTTTGGACCCAAAAATTGCATTTTTAAATTTTTTTCGTTTTTTTATTCGTTTTTTAGATGACAAGCAACCAAGACTCACTGTCCCGGCTCCAGCACAAGCACCAATCGTTCCCAGACCGAGCGCTACTACAACAACTTGCCCTTCAGCTCCAAAACAAACTTCACTGATCTACCCAGGCGCAGCTCCATTACTTCAGACCAACAACCCCAATCGGAAATCCGATCAACGTTCCGTTTATTGATTTTGTTGAATATTGTTTGCACGAAATTTGTATTTTTACAAGTATTTTATATTGTCCTGATAGATTAGAATTTTTGTGCATAAAAGAATTTTTGTGTTGAAAAAAACTGTTCTTTAAAATATTTTTATCTTTGGATGTCTATTTTGACGACAAATGGTAAATTTTTATTGAAAAAACTAAAAATATTTTAAAGAACAGTTTGGATTGTTTTTAAAACTGTTCTGTTATAAAACTATTCCAGGAAAAAATTGCTTACGTCCAAGAATCGATTTTTTTAAAAATTTCCATCAATTTCTTGAACATTTACGAAATCGGCAAATTCAAACAAATATACAGGTTATTTTTTTTATTGCTTCCACATTTCAACAATTCGCCAAAATCGAGCTTAAATCCGTTTTCATAACCCGATGGCTCATTCGAACGCCCTTATCACGAAATTTTTTAGTAAAAAAATTTACTGAAGAAGCTTTTATTTTCGAATTTTCAATAAAAATTTATTTAAATTCCGTGATTAAGGCGTTCGATTGAGCCATCGGGTAACGAAGGGAATTAAAGTCGATTTTTTGAAATGTGGAAGTAATTTAAAAACAACGTTTACAGTATTTTTGGTCTAAAAATTCGAAAATTTGTGACATGCAGCGCCCTACACCTACACTGGCGAGCGTAAGCGAGCTCAATGCCGGCTTAGTAATAAACATGTAGTGTAACATGAAGTGCTACGAAAATGGAAGTGGCTTATTGTGACATGCAGCGTAGCTTGCTACGCTGCATGTCACAATAAGCCAGACCAACAACCCCAATCGGAAATCCGGTGACAAGCAACCAAGACTCACTGTCCCGGCTCCAGCACAAGCACCAATCGTTTCCAGATCGAGGGCTACTACGACAACTTTCCAATCAGCTCCGAAACAAACTTCACTGATCTACCCAGGCGCAGCTCCANACCAATCGTTCCCAGATCGAGGGCTACTACGACAACTTTCCAATCAGCTCCGAAACAAACTTCACTGATCTACCCAGGCGCAGCTCCATTACTTCAGACCAACAACCCCAATCGGAAATCCGATCAACGATCCGTTTATTGATTTTGTTGAATATTGTTTGGTTTTTTAATTTAATGTTATAAAAAATTTTCATATCCCACTGACTTATCAAAAACACGAAGAAAAATTGTATTTCAAAAATTTTTCTATATCCCTCTATATACCCTACCGAGCAGTCCATATGAGTCATAGCTGTAAATGGCGAGCGTGAGCGAGCTCAATATAGGTTTAGTAATATGCAGCGTAGCTTGCTACGCTGGTCTTAAACTTGTTTTTCTAAGGATAATTTTATGTTTCTAGCAGAGTCCGAAAGGGACCCACTTTTTTGGGACCCCGAACCTATTGGGACCCCATGGGGTCCTTTGGGTCCCGGACCCAAAGGACCACAGCGTCACAAAAGGTATAAGAGGAGAGAGGCAAAAGTCCTCGCCAAGGGGGCAAAAAAATTTAGCTTCAAGTGGGATTCGAACCCGCGACCTTGTGCAAAAATCCAAGAAGTCCATTTTTTCAAAAACGACCAAAAATATTTTTTTTTCGTGTCAAAAATATTTTTTTCACGTAGATAGCCCCCCCCTGTTTAGAATAAAATTCTTTTTGAAAAAATATTTTTGGTCGTTTTTGAAAAAATGGACTTCTTGGGTTTTTGCACAAGGTCGTGGGTTCGAATCCCAATTGAAGCTAAATTTTTTGCCCCATTGGCGAGGACTTTTGCCTCTCCCCCCTTATACCTTTTGTGACGTTGGGGTCCCGGATTCGGGATCCCACTGGGGTCCGGAATCCATGGGATCCGGGACCCCAAATGGGTCCCGGACCCATTTTCGTACTCTGGTTTCTAGTGGTAAGCTTATGCGGGGAATCGATTGCCCTCATTGTTTTTTAAATACACCCAATAATTAAACGTATTTAAACAAATGTAAAATTCAGGGCTTTCGTGTCAATACTCCGACTAATTCAAACAGACGCCATCTCGACTTGATTCACGAATTCGAGACGCAATTCGAGTATAAAAAACCGAAAAATACGCAGCCCCTCGGGGCGGCGTGAATTCTTTCTTGTAAATTTTTGAGAGCTACATCCTGTAAGACATGAACTAGCAAATCCATATCCATGCCTGTCTTTTGTTTATAGTTGTAAGCATGAAGGGTTTGCCGAAGTGGAAGACAAACATTTCCGTGGGATAGACCTATGTGATGCATGACTGTGTCCTTTTTGCCGTATCGATGACTTGTCTTGTCGTCAAAGCTATGTGAACTATAAGCGTTTATTGCAATTTTTCAACAATTTAGCTTCTTTATCGTTAAAATTTTTTGTTAAAAGATCAGTCCAGTGGGAAAAAAGGTTGCCATTTTTGTGTTTCTTCAGAAAGTTCATGAAAAATGGAGTGTGTTTTGTTTTTACGGCATCCTCTGAATCGTTGTAGTTTTCGAGATAATTACGTTTGAAATTTTTCATGCATTTCGCTGTAATACACCAACTTTTTTGAATTTTTTGTGGAAAAATCGATTTTTTAAATTTTTATAGCATGAATACTGTAGCAGTTTTTTATAGCTAAACGCGATGAACAAAATGACACCAAAATTATCCAATTTGAACATTGTTTTGGGTTATTGAAACGAAAATTCTGATTCATGTTTTCGTTTTAATAACCTAAAACAATTTTCAAATTCGATAATTTTGGTGTCATTTTGTTCGCCTTATTTAGCTATAAAAAACTGCTACAATGTTCATTTTATGAAAAATCGATTTTCCGCAAAAAATTCAAAAAAGTTTGTGTATTACAACGAAGAGCTTGTAACAAATTCAAACGCATTTATCTCGAAAACTACAACGATTCAGAACATACCGTAGAAACAAAAAATGCTCCATTTTTCATGAACTTTTCGATGAATATCAACAAAAATGGAAACTTTTTTCTTACTAAACTGATCATGGAATTTTATGCAATTGATTATCTATTCAACTTTTCATCAACTATTGATGATTGAGTTGATGATCAGTTCTCGCTAGTCCATAGTCTGGAAGAGAAGCTATGGTATTACGCTGGTCACTACTCTTTTTTGCATTTTGTTTGTTGTTGTGATTTGGCGAAACCGAGAGTAGATTTAGCTCTATGATTTTGCTTTGAATGGTTTTAATTTGCAGTTGACGAAAAATTTCTGTTACTGTTTTGATTTTAATCTTTTTAAAGTTTTTTTTGTAATATGAAGTTGGGCAAAAGTTTTTCGGACCCGACCGGGACTCGAACCCGGAGAAGGCTCCTCTACCGTCCAAGTGCACTACCATTGTGTTACCGAGATCTAAAACTGATGCCCGTTAATTGGCAACTAATGGGCATTTGAATTTTCGTTTCAATACACAAACTTTTAAAACCATGAATCAGGGTTTTCGCTTCAATAACCCAAAACATTTTTCAATTTCGATAATTTTTGTGTCATTTTTTATAACTCGGTGATACGCACAAAATGACACCAAAATTATCCAATTTAAAAATTGTTTTGGGTTATTGAAACGAAGATTCTGATTCATGTTTTCGTTTCAATAACCCAAAACATTGTATAAATTCAATAGTTTTTGTGTCATTTTTTATAGCTCGCCGAGACGAATAAAATGACTCCAAAATTATTGAATTTGAACAATGTTTTGGGTTATTGAAACGAAAACCCTGATTTCATGTTTTCGTTTCAATAACCCAAAACATTGTGCAAATTCAATCATTTTTGTGTCGTTTATTTTACGTCTGAGCGAGTCATAAAAAATACTGTATTTATTCTTTCCTAAATGCTCAAGGATTTTGAATTTTATAATGTTTTATTACAATCGTTTCAATAAACAATCTGATTGATCCCACAAGCTCTTCGTTTCAATGTTCAAACTCGTTTGAAAATTTTGTTTCGCTCATAACTTTATACCGTTAGATTTTCAATCAGTGTCGTAAAAGCAAAAAATGCTGCCCAAATTTTCTGCTCTTTCACATGGAATCAACTCGCCAAAAGTAGACTGGTCCTTTTTAAGCCACGCTCTGTACTTGCTTTAATGGATTTTCATCTTCTTCTCATTGAACAGATCGCGAACATGTTGTAATTATCCAGGTCTTGTCCGGTTATGTTTGTTGTTGTCATAATTGTTTTCCTAATTGACTGACAGCCGATGACCCTCTTGAAGTAGAAGAATTCGAATGAAGAAGAAGCTGCCAGGCACTCGGTGCTGCGCGTTTTCGTTAAGTTGTTTCTTTTTCGTGTTGTCCATCAAAGGACATTGTGTGTTCATTCCACAAGCCATTGTGTGTGCATTTCCCATTTTTGAAAGAGGAGGAAGAACTTTTCCTCATCTTTCAAGACTATTTACTATTACATGGCACGGCGGCCTTGATCTGAAGTCGGCCGCCGAGAACTTTAATTTAATTATTGTTCAAATAGATAAAGGATGTCGAATTTTAATTTTGTTCGGAAATTTTTATGCGATTCCGGAAGGCACGCGGTGTGGGGCATGGGGATTGTAATTTGGTAAATGAAAAATCATAATTTCGTAATTGATAGACGAACAAATCGTTTCTTAGCAACAACTTGTACATTAGGGGGAAAGGATGAGTTTGCAATCTTAGATTTCGAAATCTTGTTACTACAAATTCATCTCGTGTTATGCTAACGAATCTTTATAAAGCATCAAGAACTCACTTGTCAGTACCATACATATCCAGTAGGAGGGCACTGGTCCAGGAGAAGGGGGGGGGACAATTTTTATGTTTTTCGTCTGCCTTCGTCTCACCGAGTTATAAAAAATAACACAAAAATGATCGAATTTGAAAAATGTTTTGGGTTATTGAAACGAAAACATGAATCAGAATTTTCGTTTCAATAACCCAAAACATTTTTCAAATTCAATAATTTTTGTGTCATTTTATTCGTCATCTCGCCGAGTGGATGGATGATTTTTTAAATTTTGTCAAAATTACCTTGCTCCCTCCATATGATTTTTTTCACAAAAGTTTTTAATTTTTACCAAAATCGTTGCAACTAGAGTAGAATTTGGATCGGTTACTCCAATGGTCCGATGGTTCGGTGGTATTGGGTTTGTCTCAGGCGCCCCACAAGGCTAATTCAAATTCCGTTTGAGGCCAAAAGTTTTTGCCTAGTAGTAACATCCTCCTCGGATGACCAGAACTGTTGCGAGTTCTTTCAACCCAGCTTATAGGGGGGCACATGGTTCGAAGTAGTAGCCGGTTCTCTAGAAAGCTCGGTAACCCTAATGGAGGTTTTTCTATGCGAGAAATCGATTGCGCGCATTGCCGTTCCTTGAACCCTGATTCAGTGAAAAGGCGTGTGTATTGAAGCGAAAATAGGCTAACACAGGGTCAGGGGCCTATAAATCTTTCGGGAAAATGGAAAATTTTCCCAAAAGATTCATAGACCCCAGGGAAGCGTTTTTTCAAGGTCCGGTAATGCGCACAATCGATTTCTCGCATAGAAAAACCCCCGATAGTGATATTTTAGTGAGAATTAAAAAATTTTTTGAAAAAATCTCCAAACGTGCTCTTTTTTGGAGCACCTTGTAAAAACCATTCTAGGGAATTTGAAATTTGGCAAAAGTTTTCGGACCCGACTGGGACTCGAACCCAGGCTCCTGGCTATCTTCCAAGTGCACTACCATTGTGCTACCGAGACCTCTAAAAACCATTCTTTTTAGGCAACATTCAGCTTGGAACAACATTCACATAGAATGTGCTAAAACTAGTCTAAATGCTACAAAAATTATTATTCTTTGCTCTATCAAGCTTATTCGACTAACTAAAACGACTAAAATCTAACATTTGCATATTTTTTAGCTCAAAAATGGCATTATTTCAACCAAATGACCAGGTTCAACAACACTTCAAATTCGAAGGATGGCTTCGAGTTTATGGTAAGTAGGGTAGATGGGAACGAAAAAAATGACACCAAAATTATCGAACTTGAAAATTGTTTTGGGTTATTGAAACGAAAACCATGAATCAGGGATTTCGTTTCAATAAGCCAAAACATTTTTCAAATTCGATAATTTTGGTGTTATTTTATTCGTCTCGCCGAGTTAGGAAAAAATAAAAATACAGCATTTTTTATAACTCGGCGAGACGAATAAAATAACACCAAAATTATCAAATTTGAAAAATGTTTTGGGTTATTGAAACGAAAACCATGAATCAGAGAATTCGTTTCAATAAGCCAAAACAGTTTTCAAATTCGATCATTTTAGTGTTGTTTTATTTGTCTCGTCGAGTAAAAAATGCTGCATTTTTATTTTTTCCTAAAAGTATAAGAATTTTCCTAAATGTATAAGAAGCTTTGTTTTGAAGCGAAAAGTTGAAACAGACTATTGCTCCAAACATTTTTATACAAAATTTTTTGTTATTGTGTTATGCGAGAGGTTTAAACAGCTTACATACATATATGAGTGTTTGCATATTGCAAGCAAGGCATGCTTACCGGAAGAGTAATTATTGCCATAGCTAATCTCGGGGAAGCCGTTGAATGACCAAAAAGCAAAGCCAGCTGGAAGTCTTCGTTTTCAAAGAGAATGAGGGACCCCGGCTGACCGCATTTGGAAGCCAACTGGACATAGCCAAAAACATGGTCCGGTCATTTGAATAAGAGCAGACGAGAAAGAGCAAGCGGATTTGGGCTAAATTAATCTGATCATATAAGCATAAAACATATAAATCCGCCATAAAATTGATTCAAATATTCAGGGGCGTAGCCAGAAAAAAATTTTGGAAGGGGGTTGAAGTGTCAAATTTTGGGGACTTTTTTTTAATCGCCGCGCAAAAAATTTTTTACAAAAATCAAAAAACAGCGCCGCAGGCGAAAATTTTTTTGAAAGTGCTTGTTTTTAAGCTGAAAATGCTCAGAAATTTACAAAAATTTTGATGAAAATTTGTCAAAATTTGGGCTCTTTTGGTGAAAAAATGGCCTATTTTAGTGAAAAATTGAAAATTTTGGTGAAAAATTATAATAGGGGAGCAGGATTTTAAAAAATTTTTCAAAAATATTGGGCAAAATCATAAGTAGGGGGGGGGGCCAAGGGGGAAATTTTTCCATTTTTTGGCCGAGAGGCTAACGGAGGCTATAGCCTATAGCCTCCGTTAGCCTCTCGGCTACGCCACTGCAATTTTTGGCCAAAATTCGATTTTTTTAATCCAAAATTCAATTTTTTGTCAAAAATTCGATTTTTTGGCTAAAATATTCGAAAAAATCCGAGTTGAATATCTGGAACGAATTCTTCAAAAAGCAAATTACAAAATTTTAGAAGGACTTGTTAGTCAACTTCCGCATCCAGCAGGCTCCAAATCAAAACCATCGAAGAAATTTCTTAATGAACTAAAATGGCACGATGGGTACTGTGTTGCGAGAATGGATGAACGCTCGTTAATTTGCTATGCAAATGAGCAGGTATATCGTATATTGAAAAATTTGAAGCAAAACCTATAATTACGAATTTGCTGGGGAGCTACTCTCTTTCGTAAGGGTGAAAAAAATTTGTGACGAATCGAAAAACTCATCAAAAATCGAAAAATGTGCTAAAAATCGAAAAATTCATCAAAAATCGAAAAACTCATTAAAAATTGACAAATTCGCCAAAAATCGAAAAAGTCATCAGCAATCTGGGAGTCGTGAAACGCATCGTCCAGAAACGAGTTTGAATTTATCTGAATATCGACACGAAAACTCTGAATTTTACTTTTTTAAAAATATGCTTAATTATTGGACTATAACGTGTCTGCTTTTGCAGTTTATGGTCCTCGGCAGAAGCGTTGTCAAGATCTTGCGACAGGGAGTAGCCCAGTGTCGATTCTAGGATTTTTCATGGGGGTACAAATTAGAGGTACAAGATTTTGGTCAAAAACGGCACTGTTTCTTTTTTTCGAGTATGATTGAAAAATTCGATTTTTCGATTTTTTTTCTCTTAAAAATTCGACTTTTTTGAAAATTCGAATTTTCGGAAAAGTATCCATGCGGGGAATCGATTGCCCACATTTTCTAAGCATGAAAAAATTATCTTATCCCTGATTCAGAGAGTGAAGTTGACGAAAATGGGGGTCACTTAATCGAATTAGAGGGAAGAGGGTCACTCAATCGAAAGTTGACTGTACTAGTAAAAAATTTAGGTAGCGCACTTATTCGACAGACATCTATCATCCGTGAGGCTTGACCTCGGAAGACCTGAAATATTAGACACCTCGACAGATTCCAATTCGAATTATTCGGTTGTCTCGAGCAGCATGTCGATGTGTTCGTTCGGCTATGCTACAGTAGACAGAGCTTTTACAACGAACTCGAAGTATTATGGCAAGGGCATGATGGCGGAAACTGAAACAATACGTCGAAAAAAGCACAAAAAGAATTTATGGGAGCGGCGCTTTGCATACTCGACTTTGAGAACTATTAAAGGTGGGTTGAATATCCAGCATTGAAAATTTCGTAAAATGGATTTCGATCAAAAAAATGAAAAGTTTTATGACTTTTTTCGTGTTTCATTTTTTTCTTCATTGAACGAAAATATGCTTGGGCTCAGGCTTGGGCTTAGGCTTGGGCTTAGACTTGGGCTTGGGCTTAGGCTTAGACTTAGGCTTGGACTTAGGCTTGGACTTAGGCTTGGGCTTGGGCTTAGGCTTGGGTTTGGGCTTAGGCTTAGGCTTAGGCTTGGGCTTAGGCTTGGGCTTAGGCTTAGGCTTGGGTTTGGGCTTAGGCTTAGGCTTGGACTTAGGCTTGGACTTAGGCTTAGGTTTAGGCTTTGACTTAGGCTTGGACTTAGGCTTAGGTTTAGGCTTTGACTTAGGCTTGGACTTAGATTTAGACTTAAGCTTGGACTTAAGCTTAGACTTAGGTTTAGGCTTGAATTTGGGCTTGGGCTTAGGCTTAGGCTTAGGCTTAGGCGTGGGCTTAGGCTTGAGCTTAAGCTTAGGGAATACGATTCCGAAGGAATGTTTGGAATTTTGAACTCTTGGGGTACCCCTATCGGGGGCGAACCCTAGAAGCCAAAATATACAAATTTCAAAAAGTTCCCCAAATCGACTAATTTTTGTACTCGGGGGTTTTCGGGTATGGAGAACACGAATCTGAAGAAATTTTTGAATTTTGACCACAGGAAGGACTCTAATCGACTTTGAGGACTATTAAAGGTGGGTTGAATATCCAACAATGAAAATTTCTCCTGTCTTAAGTAAAATTGATTTTCGATGAAAGCGAGAAAAATGAAAAATGTTTATGACTTTTGACGCGTGTTTCATTTTTCTTCATTGACCGAAAATAGATATCCGTTAACAATAGTAACGGATGAACAATCCGCACGGAAGAGTTGTTCATCGACGACCTTAATCATAGTGCTGATCTCATGATTGCTATTTTTTGAAAATTAACTGTCTTGAACGAAAAAAAGTCAAAGTCGTTTTCTTTGATTTCTTTTGTCAATTCCTTGAGAAAATACGTAATTGTCTATAATACTTTCTCATTTCTATTTCATGATGCGACGAAGCTTTCTTCTTGTTCTTCATCTTCTTCCTCCTCTTCCACCAAATCCGAATCGCAAATTCCAAAAACCCTACTCTTTTCCTCGATGATGTTTTCCCGGATTGTCTTTTGCAATCCAAACCGGCCTTCCACAGACAATACCCACGCAGTTTTTCTCTTTTTTCTTTAAGCTGCAAGTGGCCATCGGCTGGCCGCACATTTCATTTGGCCTAGTGTCGCAGGTGTAAAACCATTTCTGGTCTTTACTCCTTTTGTTGTAACACACTAGGTAGCGTGAATCTCGTGGAAACCTATAAGCTACAGGGTGAGTAAAAAAAAGTGCATTTTTGTAATTTTTGGAGACCGGAAAATTTGTTTTACTAAAAATGATCCGTATAGGGGTAATTATATGCGGGGAATCGATTGCGCTCGTTCCTGAAGCATGAAAATGCTTCCTTGACCCTGATTCAGGGAATGGATTCTGTGTATTGACGCGAAAATCAAAAAATTTCCATTTTCACCATGAAAGCATCCATCATGGGGGTAATTTTATGCGGGTAATTGATTGCGCGCATTTCCTAAGCATAAAAAAATTATCTTGACCCTGATTCAGGGAATGGAGTTGGTGTATTGATGCGAAAATCGAAAAATTTTCTTTTTTCGCTCGTGCATCAACACCACTCCCTGAATCAGGGTCAAGATAATTTTTTCAAGCTTAGAAAATGTGATCAATCGATTCCCCGCATAATATTTTTCCTCTCGTCATTTTTAGTAAAAAAATTTTCTTGTCCCAAAAAAATTTTTCTGGCCCAAACATGCACTTTTTTACTCACCCTGTATATAGGTTTTTGGATTCCCCCCTCTTCCAAACAACACCGCATCGGTCGAATTGGAGTTTTATTGTTGTCTTTCGAGCTGATCGGTCGGCGAAGAAGAAGCGGCCAACGTCGTCGACACGGACAAGACACGCGCTACGAGGGGAGGACTACGCTGCTGCTGCTGAGGACGCTCTTAATACAGAGAGGACCGTTATTGTTAATGTTGATGTTGCTGCACTTCAGATGAACCGCCAACAGCAGCAACAAACGTCTAGTGGATTTTTCTTTAGGCTATGTTTTCTAGTGCGTTTTTCAAGGATTTTGAGCAATTTTTTATTAAAAGAAAGTGGGGAAAATTTATACTCCGTTTCCTGATGAACGACAATAGTTGGTGGTCATAGTGCAGTGGATAAGAAAGTCATCCGATCTAGCAAGTTAAGCAACGTTGGAGCCCGCAG
>OZJO01003692.1:0-12563 GCA_900406225.1 Acrobeloides nanus | reverse complement strand
AATTCTTAGAAGTTGTTGGGCATAGCCAAAAACGGTGAAATATGACTTTTTACCACAAAAAGAAATTTATTTTAGGTGATTTTTACACCCCCCAAATATCCTTAAAAAGGCTATTTATGACCATTAGGGGAGCCCCAGATCGCGTTCTAGTGAGGCTAAATTTCTGGTGACTTGGGGTTTTTCATTTTGTATCATAAGGAGTCGTTTTTAAGAAAATTTAAGAAAAAATCTTGAATTTGAAAATTCACAAGCTGTGAGGGTCCCTTGTCAGTTGATAATTGATTCAGATATCCAATGACTCGATTGAAATTGACTCAGTTAGGGGAGCACCATCAAAAGTGTCTTACAAAAAATATTTTGATGTCACAAAGTCTGACGCTAGATTTTTTTACGCTAAAAATTTTACAGCTAAAGTTAAACAAAATTTTACTGGTGCCAAAGATTCGAAACAAATTTTTAGATTTTTTACCACAAAATCTATGAAATTGGAAAATCCCGTCCCGTTCGATCCCGATCAATCCCGAAATTTGGCGTCCCAAAAATCCCACTTGTCCTGAAATGCCGATTCCGTACCCGGGATTGAACACTAATTTTTTCATTTTGTAATTTATGTATTCGACATTTTTTATATTAAAATTGTTTATTTTTTAAATGTTTTATAATACCTTTTATCAATCATATCCAAACTGATTTTATTGCATTGATCCATAGTAGAACCGACACTCAATTTCTGTTGAAGTTGCTTATATTGCATTAAGGGTTCATCGATAGTTCTAGCCTTTAGTTTGGCCATGCCATCAATAGATGATTTCACATCTGTCTAGAAATGACCATTCATAATTTTAAGTTAATGGCTAACTAACATAAATTTTCGAGTCCGGGTTATTGACCAACAGAGTTGAAGAGCCTTCCTTTATAGAGTTTCTTAAATTGTTTATGCTTTCTACAAAATGGTTCATGTGTAAATCTAACGTCTAAATTTGTGCATATGAAGATCTTGATAACATTTGTAGATTTTCTTGAATTCATATTCAAAATGCAAAAAATTTAAAAAATGTAAACGAATCCAAGTTGTCAAAATTTCAAAAAAGGTAAAAATTTATAAAAAGCCTGTAAAAATGTATAAATATGCCTTTTATTTTGATGGAAAACCTTTTTTCGAATCGGAAACCTTTTAAATGGAAATTTCATATGTCAAGACTGCCCTTATGATATAGTCAAAATGGGGAGAAATTTTTAGTTCAACCCCCCCCCCCCCCCACTGAGGTACTTATGAGTACGCCCTTGACGGCTGAGAAATAATCTAACGATATTTGCTTTAAAAAATGATCAGACCTGTTGAAAATACTGGCAATAATTGTTTGATAGATCCCCAAAAATTATATCACCATGCACCAACGCATTTCCATCAGATGTATTCATTGAGCCGTTAGATTCATTTTCTCGACTGTATATATTCTTATTTGAAGAATTTCCGAATCTGCTATACGAATCATTTGAAATGTGGCGTTTCATTTTTGATAGTTGTTCTAATGGAACTTTTGTAATGAATAAGGTTTTGAATTCGTAGCTACGAATTCAATAATTGAATTACTATCTGAATTTATTCACAATCAGGCACGTAGCGAGGGGGGGGGGAAATCTGGGCAATTGCCCCCTCCATCGCCTTTCTCAAGATTGAATAAACGTGATTTTTTAAAATTTAGAAAATGAAGAAAAATATCGTAAACTAATTGAAAATGAATTTTTTTGAGCCCATACCGAAGTCAAATTCTGAAAGCGACCACAGAATCGGATAGTTCGCGACGCAAACAACACGATTAAAAAAAATGGTCAAAAACGGATGTGTATTTGATGAGTTATTATCAAAATACTAGACTGGGGTCCATTGGACCCCAGGTTGCCAAGGCTCGTGAAAAATAAGGTTGACGGATGAGGGTTAAACAACTTGTAAATGCTATGAAATGAAAAAGTTGCATTTATATATATTTTTCTCTCTCTTCACTAATATACATATATGACCTAGCATGTCCAGAAGTGGTGAACTTGTGGGCGGGGCACTCGAAATTTGTAATAAAGAATTTTAAGGCCGTTTATTCAGATGAGCTCTAAAATAAGTTTGTTTCTGGTCCATTTCGATTCGTTTACCTAAAAAATAGGTGGTGGGTAGCATGTACCCCTTTAAAAGGTACAACAAAGCAAAAAATCAATGTAAATAACTCAAATCCATGCCGTGAGTGGTTTTTGTCATCAACTTTCGATGAGAAACAATTATTTAAAAAATCCAGTTCAAAAATCTTTTTCTTTAAAAAATGTCTTAAAGTACCCATACCATGGACCACCAGGCGGAGTTCAACTTCTAAGCATCATATCTCCTTGACTATTGAGCCGATTCATGTCGTAGGGATGGCGTTATGTATGGGTCACTCCCTTGCGAATAAGATTTCTTTGTTGTGATCAATCAATGATCAATCGAAATATTTTCTAAAAACATTTCCCGACAAAATTTATAAAAGACCCCATGTCAAATGGTTGAAAGATAAAAACGATAGAAATTTTTTCAATAAGGGTGGTCATGCTTGAACACCCTGTATTTTATCATTTTCTATTTTTATCATTTTTATTTTGATTCACTATCAATTTAATCGAACCTACGTTATGGTTCATTAAGTTTACACGACGAGTATGTTTCTTTCCCGAATAATATGCTGTCACAGTGTTTTTTCGAAAAGTTCTCATCACTCAATTAAAATGACTGATAAATAAACGTTTTGCTGCAAGCGATCAAAGAACAACACGACAAAAGAACAAGTGTCATTTTACCGCATATTTTGGTCCTTTTTCGAGGGTTCCACAGACCCCTTAAAGGGGGGGGGACTACTTTCATCAGAAAATCCGGTTTTTAACAGAAACTAAGTTTTTATACGTATGATTAGTTATATATATAGGGTAAAAAGTTGCGAGGAATCGATTCCCGCCATTATTTTTTGACTATAATTTCAAAAAAGTGGTCAAAAACCTAAAAAATCAATTTTTTAAAGCATTTTTTACACTTATTTTAACTTTTTTCATCAATTCTTCGTAATTTTGGTAGATTTGATCATACTGAATCGTTATATAACATTAGTTTTGCGTGAAATACACCATTGAAGAATCTAATATAAACTTTTTTTAAATATCGCTAACAATATATAAATTTACAATCTTCTTAATTATGAATAGTTAAAATCAGCACAAGATTCCATTGAAAAAGTCGAAAAAGTGCAACCTTATTTTGCTCCCTTATTTGGGCCTAGAGGGGGTAGGGAGGATGTTACTTGATATAATTTCCAGAAATCACATGCAAAAATATCGTGATTTCCGATAGTTTGGAGTAGTAATCGGTTATGTAGAAATCGAAATTTAACTTGAAATCGTAAAGTCGAAATCCGAAATCGAAATTTCCTTCGTTTTTTTCTTATATATTTTGAAAAAAAACAATTTTTAGAAAATCATTGTATATAATCGAAACAAGCTTAAAGTTGCTGGCGCCCCGATGTACTGCGTGCTGCCGTACCTTACTGCTGTAATGATACACCAGGCTTCAACCATAAACTTGAACTTGGAAATAGGTTTATTAAGATAAGAGAGCAACGTACAATTCACTAACAAACATATATATTCTACTGAAAATCATGAGAAAAGAAGCAAGGATAGGATATCAAGGAATGTCTCTGCTTCTTTTTAGCTTCTTCTCGCTCAGTGTTGTGCATATTATCTCGTTCGGTTAGAGATGGTAAGCTTCATGTCTTCAACCATGTAAGCTTCAACGTTAGGAACAGGGTACAATCCTACGTCTTGTAGTCTTCATGAGTTATCAGCTTCTTGGGTCTTTCATGGTGTTGGTAGATGTTTACATTCTCAAGACTTTCATCTCTGGTCGAGAGAATGATCTTTGAAAGAGATGACCTTTTAAGCTATTAAAGCATTCACCGGCATCTCTACTGTAGCTAGAGGGTCCGTAAGGAAGCAACGGAATAAACTTTGCGAAAAGTGGAAACTAACTGAGCTTTTTCGCGGTTCGGATCCACTGAGTTATTATTTTTTTGAATTTTTTTTTTTACTTTTCTCTTTTTTTCTTTTTGATGACTAAAGGATGAAAAGCCTTTTGTGGAGCCAACGGACGAAGATGCAGGTAGTGGCTGCGAAGATTTTTGATCAACATTTAAACTAGACAAGGATTTCATTCGGAACTCAGTCCATGTCTAAATACAAAATTTCGAATAAAAAAGAATGAGAAATTTTGAGCAAATAATTAGTTTTATTTCATCAAAACGATCTATTCAAAATTCATTAAACTATTCAAAATTCATTGACTCATTACGTGACATTCTTCTTTTTCTTCATTCACAACCAACGGAAGAATCTAATGAATTACCTGTCAATGAGTAATTTAAACGAATCGATCATAAATAAATGAGAATTAAGTTTGTATGTTCGTCGAGCGATCTCCAACACTATGAATTAAAACTTCCCACTTTCTATGCCACGTTGTTAGGGATGATGGAAATAGTTAAAATACAAAAAATTTTCCAGGATCTCTTTAAAAATTGAAAAACGATTTTAAGGGTCAAAAAACAAAAGGTCGCCATTTCGAAACTTGAGCATCCCTCCACTAGATGGCCTACTCAAGTCCAAGAATATCCACTGGTGCCTAAGAGGAAGGAACTACCACGGACGCTAAGCCGTGAAGTGGTAGACCTTGCCTTAGTCACACAGTGATATCCTCTAAGCGTCCGGGGATCAGGGATCGAATCCGGGCCCTGCTGCGAATACATGGGTGTGGGCGAACCCACTCCCATCTTAACCATGCAGACCATAGGTCGGCAAAGGGGGAGTCTCCTCCTGATCGACGCACGCATAGACCCAAAATTGAGGGGAGACCACCGCATGGACCCCACCGAACATGAGGCGGTCCATAAAAATTGGGTGTCAGCTAAAAAAGGTTCTTTTTTTAAAATCTTAGCCGAATTTAATGAGGTGTTGGAGGGGGAACCACCGCATCGGTAGTCCCCACCTTGCCGACCTATGAAACAGACACCTGACGATGCAGACACCCGAAAAAGTTATGATATATATTTAAATCTGTGAATATTAAAACATGAATTTCGCTCAAAAGGCCCGACTGAATCGTATTCAGCATACACTCTTACTCACTACTGAAAAAATTTCATCGAAAACGAGCGAAAAATGCCGATTTTCGATATATTTTTTGGGCGGCAGCAACTTATGCTACAACTCGATAACATAAGTTGTTGCCGCTCAAAAATATATCGAAAATCGGCATTTTTCGCTCGTTTTCGATGAACTTTTTTTTCAGTAGTGGGTAAGAGTGTATGCTGAATACGATTCAGTCGGGCCTTTTTGAGCGAAACTCATGTTTTCGTGTCAATATCCAGATTTTTCAAAAATTGGAGTTTTTTATACCCCTAAAATGGTTCAAAAATTTGTATTCCCTGAATCAGAGTTAGAGAAATTTTTTCATGCCTCGAAAATGCGCGCAATCGATTCTTCGACTAGAAAAACCATAGTAGGGTCGAAAATTTCGTCAAAAATCAACTTCTACAACCAAATATCGACATTTTAAAATTCATTTGCGACATTAAAAAACACAAATTTTTTGAAAAAGTTTGTATATTGACACGAAAATATGAGTTTCGCTCAAAAAGATCGATTGGATCGTATTCAGCATACACTCTTACCTACTACTGAAAAAAATTTCATCGAAAACGGATGAAAAATGATGAAATTAGTGCATTTTTTTGAGTCGCAAATACTTATTAAACAACCCGATATCAAAAATCGCATATTTTGGCTAGTTAAAAATTTCCGGAAAGAAAATCATACGAGAAAATTTAGGTCGTTTTGATAGCATAATTTCTCGGCAATCCAACGACACCAAAACCATTGCTTGAGTCCAACTCTACGAGGAGTTATGGGCTTTTGAAGTTGGTAGTACCCGAAATTCGCATAATTAGAGCATGGTCCAAAGACAAGTCCCAAAACCTATCTAAAGGAACTTTTTTTCAAAAAAATTTTGTGCCATCGTATTCAGCGTGAAAAACTACCCCAGAAACCGTCTTTAGTACGTTGGGCCTTTCGAGTGTTAAAGTTTATTTGCTGTTTAACTAATAAAAAATTAGCCATTATACTCTTCAAGTTTACAATTCTTAACGAGCAGTGTCCGATGATTTTAAATCGATAGAGCCATGCGAAGAAAAATATTTTTTGGAAAGTTTTCCAAAGGAATAGGGGCCGTCCTGATACAGGGTTGTTCGAAAAGTTTTTTCAAAGTGCCCATAGTGCTATTTTTTTAAAAGGTTAGTATATAGCAATCAATTTGAAAAAATTTTGAAAAAAAATCTACTGATTCATTAGAAATGACTAACATAAGATCTTTATAGTAAACATTGGCGCAGTACAACTTTATAGTACATCCGAAAAATCATAAGTGCCTATCTAGTGCCCATTAATGCCTATTAGTGCCCATAAGGTGTATCGTAGTATAGACGGGTGTAGCTAAAAATCTCCGTATGTATACGTTCATATCAGTTGCACCTGATCATAGTCGATGTTCTCTTCATTTGGTTTTGGAAGATTGTAAATAAGGAACACCGATATATGAAAGAAAAAAGAAGTGCTTGGACATTAATGATGTTGAATAAGAAATCATCCGATTTTAAAAAATTACACATTTTAATCAATGTTATCTTTTAACTAATTGGAACCGCCTTTTTGGCATAAGCTTAAGACTAAGATTAAGGAAAGGGCGCATCAGATCATGACCAAAATTTTTGGGGATGGGGGGGGCTCGGATTTTGGAATGATAATCTTAAGAAGATTGTTCAAAAATGACTTAAGTCAACTTTTATTGTGTTTTTAAAATAAATTTTCGGATTTAGGATGACAACTTTATTACACTTAAGGCAATGAATAATAATAAATATTTAAAATACTAATTATCGATAGTATTCATGTCCGTCGTTAAATTTCTTCGCCTTTATTTCATATCCTTTCAAAATAGCCTTTAGACTTTTGTCATCATTTAGAATGCGCTCTTCTGGAATATCGAAGCATCTATAATATAATTATTTAACGCTTAAATGTCCTTTACGCTTAGACTTAGAATTAAACTTAGGCTCAGGCTTAGGCTTATACTTATGCTTAGACTTAGGCATAGGTCTAGGTTTAGGCTTAGATTTAGTCTTAGGGCCTCCACTTTTATGGTTGAAGCATTTTGACATGGTGTCACTTCATAAAATGTAGCTCTCATCTAGCTCGACATTTTTGCAAACGACACCATGTCAAAATTCCTCAACCATAAAAAGATATTCCGTCTCAACGCGTCTTGCCGCATCTCGACGTCTAGACGAATTAGTGGAGGCCCTTAGGATTAGAATTAGGCTTAGACTTAGGTTTAGACTTAGGCATAGGCCTAGGTTTAGGCTTAGTCCTAGGCTTAGACTTAGGATTAGGCTGATTAATGATTTACTTGTCATTTGGTCCACTATGTGGAGGCTCATTCTTTGCATAAGTAAAAACTTTCAAGATAAATCCCATATCTTCATAACTCATTGCGTAGTCGAATGCTTGTTGCCCACATTCTTGTGTTGTAAGTTTTATGCATTGATTCCCGCAGTCATTGACCCTATAAATATAAAAACAATGTTATTATCGGTGCGAGATTTTTACGCGCATCTTTCTCGACCAGGATCCGCCGGCTTGCCTTCATGGGTTCTTTTCTCGATTTCTTCAATATATTTTTTCCATAGACTACGACAAGTGGTTGAAAAACATTTTTGAAACTCAACAGAATTGATGGTGCAATTTATCTGCTTGATCGCATCTGAATTTTTATATATATTAACATTCTTTTTTCTTCTTACAGTTCCATGAGATTAAAAAATATAGTGGCGGACAAAAGTCTTTCCCCAAGAAGCTTTTTTTGGAAACTTCAAAAATTCATATACCCCTATCTTTCCAGCCATTTTTCATCATTACCACACTGTGGCCACAGTTTTCCATGCCATTTTTCACGTAGAATACGATAAAAATATTTCCAACCAATTTGGGGACCCATATGAAATAATATTTTAAGGCCCTTACATTGGTCCCCTAAGCCCAAAATAAGAAAACATTTTGGCGCAAACCCTATTTTTGGGGCGTTTGGCTTCTGAACTTAAAACCTTTCTAACTCCGTGAAATTATAATTTTTCGGCCTAATTTTTTCTCATTCGCCTCGTCTCACCGAGAGGAACATCTTTTATTTTACTCGCAAAATGCGGCGACCCCCTAGAAGTGGCTAAAAGCACTTATGTTTCAAAATATCATTTTTCTATTTGTTGCAACAAGTTAATTTCCCGAATTTTGCTGATACTTTAGAAATGCATACCTTGCATATTTGCACATAGAGTGAAATTTTTCAGATTCTCTATCAGAGTTTGAACAAGGTCGCTATTTGGATGATCTACTTGACATTGCTTAATACAGGAAGCATTAATTTTGCTAAAATTCTTATTAAGACGTTAAATGATGAAGCGATTGAGTCTGAATGAGTAAGACAATAAGTAAGAATGCTTTTATTTTTTGTGTTAGGCTTTGGAATGTAAATTTTTGACTCTGAACGATAAAAAGATTACATTTGATTTTTCATAAACCGTTAGATTGTTCAAAGCCTTATACCTTTTTATCCTAAAAGTCAAAAGGCATGCTTTTGGTGTCGTTTAAAAAGGGACAAACAATAGTTTTTCAACGACACCAAAATCATACCATTTGTCTTTTAGGATAAAAAGTTATAAGACTTTGAAAAATCTAACGGTCTGCAAAAGAGAGACCGTTAGATTGAAAAATAGAGGTACGATAATATTTGAAGACTTGAGATTTTATGAAAATTCAAGAAGGAACTGATCAACTAAAAATTTTTTACGTACTTAAGTTTTGAACATAATGCCTTGAATGCGTGTTCAAAGGGAGTATCGGATAGAATAGAATTCACATTCATTAGACAATTCCCCGCGCATTCAAAGGCTGATATGCCAGCATTTTCATCGAATGTTTGTTGAGGATTTGAGCCAAAATAGAAGTTGATTGTTAGCGAGCCATCCTTCAAAAAGTAACCATGTGCGACGTGCGTCCAGAATAGTATAGAAAGAAGGAGAAACATCTTTAAATTTAAACAAGCGAAAATGATAATTTTCCATAAAAAACTTCTCCTTTAATAGGCACCAATTAGTCACGATTAGTCATGATTAGTCATGATTGAGAATCATGTCATCATGATTCTAATCATGATTCAACAACGCTCCTGAATTTTCTGTCGTCCAAGTACTCGGGGACCATTTTTTGTTTACTTTCTTTAAACTATTTTGTGGAGAAATCACAAATTTTGTCCCCGAACTTTTGCCCACCTGATATATACATATCATGAGTAATTGATGTTCATAGACGTTAGATAGTTCATAGATAGGTTATTTATCAAAAACATATGAGACATTACTATGACATTATGAGACATTAAAGCACCGGCTCTGAAAGAATCGAGCTTTGGTCGAGAAATTGTTTTGACTTGAAATTTTTTTTATTTTTCAGGGCTACACATGCGCTACGTTTCTATACACTTTTCGTAGTCGGTGGACTTCAGGAAAGTGTTCTGGTTAGGTTTGAAGGAGTATGCCTATACATTTTTATACCTGTGGGAACCCCCAAATTTTCACAAACATTGGTCTATCTCAGCAAGAGAGTTCCAGAACATCCTAATTTTTGCATATGTCAAACCTCTCAACTAGCTCAACAAAACTAAGTAATAAAAAATTCAAAATTTCAGTGACTTGGGGTCCATTCGAGCCTTTGAAGATGGTGTTGCTGAAGAAGGTCAAAAATATAAAATTCTTTAGATTAGCGAAATTTGCATAATTTATATATTTTCGGAAAATTCATGAAAAATGGAGCATTTTTTGTTTTTACAGTAAATTCTGAATCGTTATAGTTGTCGAGATAATCGCGTTTGAAGCAATTTTTAAGTTGCGATTTTGAATTGTAACAAATTTTTAAATTCCCGCCAAAATCTGATTCTCAAAAATTGCTAACTTCAAACGCGATTATCTCGACAACTATAACGATTCAGAATTTACTGTAAAAACAAAAAATGCTCCATTTTTCATGAATTTTCCGAAAATATATAAATTATGGCAAGCTCGCCAGCCATTGGAAAGATAGAGCAAAAAAAGTAACTTTTGAACCCCTAAAAATCGCTCTAAACCATATCAGTTACATACCATGATGTATATGCTTTGGCCAGAGAGATATGGTGGTCTACAACTTTTGGAGTCAAGTCACAGCTATATTTCCATGCCAACCTTAAGTCACTCTAAGCGCACTTCTTATCCCAACGGTCCTCTTTAGGGCCACATTCGAAATAAGGATCACATGTTATCATCAAAAAATCACAACAAATATATGAATTTTGACTAAATTTTTTTCATGATAAATGGTCGTCAGAGGGGAACTTTCTCTAAACATTTATATACTCTTTGATAAAAATATAAAATTTATAAATTTTTTACAGTTTTTGGTATTGATGATATTTCTTTGATATGATTGAAAACATTAAAGCTTTTATCATTTATTATTTCATAAAAAGAAAAAATTATGACCGTTTTATGCAATATTTCTACTTTTTGGTCAAAAATCATTTTAAAGATAGGAATCTCGTCGGGAAAAGGTTGAGGAGTTGCATAATTAATCATTCATTATTAATCTAAAGGAATTTGTTGATTTTGACCACTGGAAGTTACCCTACGAGAGACATTGTTTCACTCATAACTTTTTACGGCTAGATTTTCAAGTAGTGCCGTAAAAGCAAAAAAAAACCATAACATTTACTTTGTGTAAACATAAAGCTCTAAGAATAGGCTTTAATAGTTTTTTTTGTACAAATAAACGAAAACTAGAAATTTTTGGTTAAAAAATGGAACAAAATTCGAAAAATTTTATGAAAAAATCGAACATTTTCGACTCCGCATCATCGGCCTGTAAAAACTAAGAATGATTACGTAATCAACCAGCCCGAACCTCTTCATTATGATTATGTTATACGAGGACTGCCCCTCTTCCTTTGGAACACTTTCCAGAAATTTTTTCTCGGCCTGGCTGTACCGTTTTAAAAATCATCGGACACTGGTCCTTAAAGGGCGAGTGGGACTTAC
The DNA here is from genome assembly GCA_900406225.1 of Acrobeloides nanus. Classification (NCBI taxonomy): domain Eukaryota; kingdom Metazoa; phylum Nematoda; class Chromadorea; order Rhabditida; family Cephalobidae; genus Acrobeloides; species Acrobeloides nanus. The sequence continues at coordinate 1,320 of OZJO01003692.1, read as the reverse complement.
CGAGAAACGCATATTTAACTATGCCAAACAGTACATAACCCCCCATTTATAACCGAAGAACACGAAAATGACAATGAAAAAATTTGAAAACTTCATCTTCATCCCGAAAAATTCAATTGAAAATGACCATTTTTAGCCATTTTACCGTTATTTTCGCGCATTTTATGGCTAAAAATCACTCAAAAATAATTTTTTTTATCGGAAAAATTGCATAATTTACCGTTTTCGACCATGTTCTACAACANAGCCATTTTACCGCTATTTTCGCGCATTTTATGGCTAAAAATCACTCAAAAATAATTTTTTTTATCGGAAAAATTGCATAATTTACCGTTTTCGACCATGTTCTACAACATCCAATCATTTTTAAAAAAATTTGAAAAAATTTTTTCAAATTTTTTTAAAAATGATTGGATGTTTTAGAGCATGGTCGAAAACGGTAAATTATGCAATTTTTCCGATAAAAAAAATTATTTTTGAGTGATTTTTAGCCATAAAATGTGCGAAAATAACGGTAAAATGGCTAAAAATGGTCATTTTCAATTGAATTTTTCGGGATGAAGATGAAGTTTTCAAATTTTTTCATTGTCATTTTCGTGTTCTTCGGTTATTAAATGGGGGGTTATGTACTGTTTGGCATAGTTAAATATGCGTTTCTCGGTAACGTGGTCTAGCCCTTTAAGATCTGTAAACTTGAAGAGTATAATGGCTATTTCACGGCGCACAAAAGTTTGCAAAAAGTTTCTACGCCGTTATGTCCAAATGGCGCAATTGGGAGAGTTGCGAGTCTTATGGCTTGATGGTCAAGGGTTCAAATTCACTCTCGTCCAAATATTTTTGCACTTTTCATGGAATCAAATTATATGTAAAATATTTACAAAGGAGAGTATGCGGAAAGACAATAACAATTTTCTACTATATATGTTACGGGCGAATCTGAATATGCGGGCGAATCAGATTCGCCCGGGCGGATCTGAATATATCAGATTTGGGTTCTAGTTGACAATATGAGTCTCATAGATTTATATGAGTCCCATTATTTTTTGAGTCCAATGGATTTTTATGAGTCCAATAAAAAATTTATTAGACTTAGGCTTTATGCTTGGGCTTTAGGCCATAGGCTTTTAGGCTTTAGGCCTTTAAGCTTTAGGCTTTAGGCCTAAGGCCTTAGGCCTTTAGGCCTTAGGCCTTTAGGCTTTAGGTCTTTAGGCTTTAGGCCTTAGGCTTTAGGCCTTTAAGCTTTAGACCTTTAGGCTTTAGGCCTTAGGCTTTAAGCTTTAGGCCTAAGGCCTTTAGGCATTAGGCCTTTAGGCTTTAGGC
>OZJO01003690.1:0-14574 GCA_900406225.1 Acrobeloides nanus | reverse complement strand
TTTTGGCTATGGCGAACATTTTCTGATAGTTTTTAGAAAAAGTTGAAAATTTTTTCAAAAATTGATTTTTGGGGGTCCAATGGATGGACCCCCAAAAATCAATTTTTGAAAAAATTTTCAACTTTTTCTAAAAACTATCAGAAAATGTTCGCCATAGCCAAAAATGGTGTAAAATGTCAAAATTTCGATGAAAGAAGTCAAATAAAGGTGTTTTTGGACCCCCTTGATTCCAATGGAAATGCTATTTTTCATTGAAATTTTGACATAAATTTGTTTTTGCTATTCCTTGAAAATTGACGATCCCCCGAACGTGGGGTTTAGTTTTTTAGTAACTAGAGACCATAATAAAACTTTCTGTGCAATTATTTTTTCGAGTTTTTGGACAACTTTTTTCTAGGGTGGTGTGGGACCCTTATGTTTTTTCGGGCCTTCGGCCCGTAAGGGGGGGTACCGGTATCCCTGGTACCCTCTCCCCTGTGACTACGCCACTGTCTAGGAACCATGCTTGAACACCCTGTATATTTTTTAGTTTCATAAATATTTTTTGTCTCGACTTTTTGTGACGTAAATAAAAATTTTCAACGTAGGAATTTTGGAAAAAATATGTCATCTTATAATTATAAGATTTGTTTCCATAGGAATTTTCCTGGGCAAATTACAGATGAGAAACTTATAGACTGATGAGAAAAATAATTCAAGGCTCTTTCCATAAGAGTTTCTTTCCGGTCATGAAACGGTTTGCTCTTTTTCTAGCAATATTTTGCATAGTTTTACATGAAATTGTGCATGGGGATTTTCAAGAAATTGGTAAAATTTTGTTTTTGATTAAATAAAAAAATATTTCAACCGCCGGGGATCTAACTCTTCCTTTCAAGATGATTTAGCGCCACTTAATCTTGCACCTTGGGTGTTGAACTTTTTTCTTATATCAGAAAATGCCCTATACTCACCCTTCCTTCAATTTCTAACAAGGAAAGGGACAGTATTTGATGGTCAAAGATTTTTTCCGGACAATGCTAAAAATGTAGTAGGAGCTATATTAAGACGATTAAAATCGGTCAGAAGTCGCAATTCGCTCATTGAAGCGAAAAAAACGACTCCAAAAACTCAAAAAATATTGTCTAATTCCAGATGCAAAAAAATATTGCTCACGGTAGAATTCGAACCTGAGGCCTTGTGGGCGTAGAGCTAGCTTTCTATCTACTCGGCTACGTAGGCAGTTTTTTTTTGACATCGTCGCAGTGTCATGACGGCATCGCGACGTCACGATCGCGTCGCGAAATCGTTACGGCGACGCGATGTCATGACGGCATCGCGTCGTCATGACGGCATCAAGACGTCACGAAGGCGTCATGACGATTCGCGACGTCATAACACGTCAGGAAAAAATCTGTGACTACCAAGTATCCTCCCCCTTTCCTTGTAAATTTAAATTTTTCAATCAAGATTTTATTGGTCATGAAATTTATAAATTTTAAGCTGATGACATCTTCAATCTGGAAGAAAAAAGATCCATGAATGCCCTAGTCAAACGTGCAATAAAACGGTCGGCCCTCCGAGCTTTTCGACCGATTGATTTTGGTTCGAGTATCAACAAACAACAGATACAAAACAAAGTTGGAAAAGGAGACATCTCTGTGGATCAACGATCAGCTCTTCCGCATAAAGATATTCGATACCGTCTCTGTTATTATAATTACTATTGGCATTGTTAAAAGACTTCGGAAAACTAAACAAAGGGGGACACCCACGTGAAAAAAATTTTCAAAATTTTTTTGGAAATGACCTCTCTATGGGTAAAAACATGCAGGGAATCCGAATTTGACATTTTCAAAGAGAAAAAATGCTGTCATGATTCAGTAAAGGTCTGTGTATTGAAGCAAAACGTCGCAAAAATAGCATTTTTGCGACTTTTTGCTTAAATACGCAAGCCGTCCCTGGATCAGGGAAGCGTTTTTTCGCTTTGAAAATTTCAAATTCGCATTTCCTGCATGTTTTTACCCCTAGAGGGGTCATTTCATTTCCAAAAAAATTTGAAATTTTTCCACGTGGGTGGCCCCCTATGTTGTAATAGATCCAAAACTTCTTTTAAACCTTACAGGGTAATCCAAAAACTGAAAATTTGAGATTTGAGAGTTTTTCAAAAAATTATAAGTTTTTTAAATCTTAAACCCTCACGGCGGTTTTTTAAAACTAAAATTCGAAATTTTAAAACGAGTCATGTTCGACTCAGATCGCCGAAATGAGTAGAACGAATATCACGACATGGGGTTTCCCATCCCGAGTCCATGGCCGAGTGGTAAAGTGACAGATTTGCAGTTTATAGGCTTGGGCTCGAATCCCGCTTCGCCACTCGGCCATGGGCTCGGGATGGAAATCCCCGTGTTATGGTATTCGTTCTACTCGTCTCGGCGATCTGAGTCGAATGGCATGATTCGTTTTTAAAATTTTGAATTTCCTCCAATTTTAGTATAAAAAACCAACGTGCTTTATCTGGGGATTTTCTTTGCAAGAATTATGTACATTTGATGAATCAGAGTCAAGGAAGCGTTGAAAACGCCTCCCTGGCTCTGATTCAAGGAGTTGTGAGTATTGAAGCGAAAATAGTATAATTTTCTAGACCCTGGGCTCAATCAATTTTTAGCATAGGAAAATCACATATAGGGTTATTTTGGTGAAGGTTTAAAAGATTGAAAAATTTGACAAAATCCATTTTTTGATATACCCTGTAAAATTTGTAAATTTTGCAAAAGTTTTTTTTGCAAAGATTAAATTCAAAAAGTTTTTCAATGAATATATTTTTCCATAAAGTTGTAGGCATTTGTTGCTATTTTTGAAATTGTATAGTTTTATTTGAATAAAAGTGTTGCGAAGAGTATTTATGGTTTCTAACCTTTATCCCAATCCGCTTGTAGGCATCCTCTCTTGGATACTTTAATTATTGTGGGCGTTTAAGCCTCGAACATGTTTGGAAATGACAGGCATACTCATAAACATCCCATCTCAGCTCATAAAAGAGTAATTTTGAATATATTGCCAATCTCAGGGTCTTATTCTTTATTACGTAAAGCAAGGATTTCCATATATTTAACATAGGCTTTAGTTAAAAATATTTAATCACAAGTTTTGGCTAAAACTTCATAATCATAGCTTTAAGTTTATGTTACCTTGGAAATATTTAGGACACCCACGTTTAAAAATCTTAAAGTAATCAAAAATTGAAAATATTATTTTGTCATCATTTGCCGTCATTGGTCATGAGAAATTTCTTAATTGGCGTAATTTTGTGTTCACTTATTTTATACGAGCTTATACAATGCTTTGATGCTGAAGGTAATTTTATGCTTTAAGTAGTGGCATAGCTAACCTCCCCCCAGGGACAGAGAGCAGAGGCTTATGGAAGGGGCATCATGAGCTTGTACCCTTCGAAGGCACAAAAAAAAATCATAATGGTACCCGTTATGTATTGACAGTCCGAAAACTGGACACAATTAAATAAAGATCCCATTTATGATTTTTTCATTTTGGCATAAATTGTTTCTCACACAATATTGTTTTCTTTTCACATATTTTTTTCTCACGTCGTGATGCTGTCATGACGCCAAACGTCATAACTTCACGACGCCTTTCACGACGATATCGCGGCTTCATGACGGCGTCATGACAGTGTCGAGGCATCACGACGGCGTCATGACGTCAACGCGACGTCACAAAGGTGTCATGGCGATTTGCGACGTCATAACAACGTCGTCACGACCGTGTCTCGACATAGTGACGTCACGAAGGTGTCATGACGGCTTCGCAATATTATAACAGAGTTATGACGGCATCGCGACGTCACGATCGCGTCGCGAAATCATGGCGACGCGATGTCATGACGGCATCAAGACGTCACGAAGGCGCGACACTATCGAGGCGTCATGATGGCATCGTGACGTGAGAAAAAATATGTAAGAGAAAAAAATATTGTATGAGAAAAAATATGTGTGAGAAAAAAATTAAATTATGTGAGAGAAAAATAATTTTGTGAGAAAAAATGGGATCCTTTCATTTTTGGAAAAAATTTTCAGACAATCTTTTTTTTACAAAATTTACCTATTTTTAAATGGTTTATATTAACTTTTCGTTAAAAAATTGATTTTCCCTTGAAAAACCCTTTCTTGGAAAGTGCTCCCCTCAATCGTATGTCAACGGGTAGGGGGGGGGGGGTAAAGTCTTTGATTTTTAAAATTAGGTATTTTTTGAGAAAAATATTTCCAGATAACGAGGAGGTGCTATTGAGCTCGTTTTGTAAAATATTGTAACCTTTTTTGACAAAAAAAGACTAACGATGATCAAAAATCGCTTTAGACCAAAATCGCTTTTTGAACAAAAATAGTCAATTTTGACTATTTTTGGTAAAAACGACATTTATTTTTCTCAAAACGTCGCTATTATGAAAAAAATACCATCGTCCTCTTCCCCAATCTTTCCTTTATGTTTAAAGCATAAGAATTTCCAATTTAGACCCCAATGCTGTCCTAAACAGAGTGGCACGTGGATCTGCACGAAGACGTGGAAATCATCGATCTTCAGGCTCGCGAAGCCGAACAAAGAGTTTGTCAAGAATGGAATCTTCAATTTCTGATCGTCGAACTGTCGCTACTCGAGAACGTGGGCTTCATTCTTTATCGGCGCCTACATTTGAAAATTCCGCTAGTCGCTCCAGAATGAATTTCATCCCCAACAATGAGGGGAATGGTTATAGTCGGCTAAATAGCCCTTACAACCAAGAACTTTTGCGTGAGTGTTATTATAATTATTTGTGGCATTGTTAAGAATTTTATTTGGCGTGTAAAAAATCTGTATAAATAAAAATAAATATAAACAAAGCTTAATGGACCAGCCCACTTGGGAAAAACTATATGAGAACTTTCGGAGTTATGAGTTACACGGCTCTTATACTCCATTGAACATGGTCTAAAATAGAAAAATTTTATTTTTCGAAATAAGATCGAAGTAGCTCCAAACTTTCATTTATCTGAAAATTCATGTGATTTGGAGAAAATTGTGATTTTCTAGACAATTCTGTTCATAGGTCGACAAGGTGGGGGGGATCTCCGATGAGATGGTCCTTCACCAAAAAAGGACCTTTTTTTAGCTTGAGATAGTCTTCTGACACTTAATTTTTTGTACCATACTGTTCGGCGGGCTCCATGAGGTGTTCCCCCTCAATTTTGGGTCCATGAAGTGGTCCCCCCTCAATTTTGGGTACATGAGTGAGTGGGTCAGGGGGAGGCTCCTCCCTTGCCGACCTATGATTCTGTTTCACTAACGGCTTCGAGTAAAAACAAGAAACATTCCAAATTTCATGAATTTTCAACTGAAAAAAGTTTTTATTGAGTTTGGTCTGGTCCTTTAATTTATAAAATCTATGGCCTTGCATTTTATGCGCTCTTCTTGTGTGCCTTGTTCCAAATAACGGTTTTGATTGATCGAGGTTCTACATAGATTTTCAAAAATTTCCCATTTATCTTGGAATCTTCTACTAACAAAGTATAGTTAGTTGAATCTCGATTGCTAATAATTAACACGCGTTGTCGCAAAGGTGTTGTAAAAGCAATAAGATCTAATTTGCTGGCCGAATAGTTTCCAATTATAGCACTCTGAATTCGAATCGAATTTGGTGTCACGAATTTGCTAAAATTTGGTAAAAGTAAAATTATGATCGAAACCTGATTATTAGGCAGGCTGCATTAGAACAGATACAATGTTCGGGAAAATGGAATCAAAACAGCTGTCTTCAAAAATTTTCAGGTCAGGGAGCTCCCCCAAGGACTTATATATAAGAAAATGCCCTATAGGGTCAGTAAAAAGCCCCATACCAGACCCCCAGCTACGTCCTTGGTTCCCCCTAAAAATAGCGTCACCGGCGCAAATTTTTTATACCTTACCTAAAATGTCCCATAGTATAAAACATGGGCTGTTTATAGAACTCATCTTCCGTGTTATTCACAATAATAGGCGCGTCCACGAAGTTTTGAACCCAATTTGGTCCACCTTGCTCATCTAAACACATATTCCAATCCACCCAACCATTGACCCAATTTTGCAAGTTTCGTATAATATCACTTGCATATAGTTCACCTCTAGTCCAGTTGCCAATTCTTGGACCTGGTTCCGATGATTGGAAGCCGTTACATGCCTGAATTTTACTTTTTGGCCGGGTTCAATAAATAAGTTGCTTTATAGCGTTGCGTCGAATCTTCGAGAAAATGACACCTACGGTGTTTTCTATACAGGAAATTGATTGATCTCATTGCCGACTCGAAAAAATGATTTCCTTGATTCAGATCAGGGAGTTAAGGAAGGAATGAGTGTATTGAAGCGAAATGAACTTAAATTTGACTTTTCGGCGAAAACCAGGTTGCCTATAGGTTTTTCTAGTCGGGAATTCGATTAAGTTCATTTCCAAGGCATGAAAATGCTGGTGTGACGGAAATATGTGATGTTAAATATTTGGTGATGTAATAAGGCTCCAGGAATATTTTTATTCATACCATTATCAACTCAAGAGCATAGTCAACCAGAAGCAAGACTAAAGTAGACTAGCTCTTTCGCTAGCTTAGGGTGTTTTTGACACACCTCTTTTTGCCTACTAGATCAAATATGTACATAAAAAATAATTATTGATCATTTCCGTCGCACTTTCATGACCCTGATTCAAGAAATACAACATTGTTTGAATTTTTTAGAGGTATACCTCTCTCTAGAGTTAACTTCCAGTGTTCAGCATCAAAAAATTCCTTCAAATTCGAGTTCCCCAAATAGAAAAATTTTGAATATAAAAATTCAGACGATTTTGAACAAAAATTTTGAATTTTGGAGTTTTTTAGCCTTTGGGAGACCAATACTTATGTGCCACTGCAATATTTGAGTGATTTTGAAGCTACTACCTCTGTCATCAAAATAAACTTGTTTGGATGATGTTTGTGCGCTTCTTTAATATTTGTGGCTGGGGACCAAAAGTCACTATACCAATGGAAAGCAATTCCATTAACAAATTTTGCGGTAGATGAGTCGTTCAAAATCTATAAAAGTTTTAAAAAGGTTATATAAAGTGCGTAAAAATAGGCTCGAGAGCTGACCATAAATTAGGAGTAGTGTTTAATCTATTCCCATCTAACTTCTTTTGGGGGGGGGTTGAAGTAGTGGCGTAGGCGGAGAGGCAGGTGCTCCATTCCCTAGTGGGCCAAAATTTAAAAAAATCCCTAATCATAAGAGTTCCCTATACATATCCACTAGAGGGGACAGTCCCCCTCCCATCACCCACAAATGGGAAATTTGACAAATTTTGAGAAAAAATATAAAGAAGGATCAAGGTCTTGAAAAAATTTCATTCAACCACCAAGTAGACGAAAAACATCGCAAAAATCATCCGGGAAAATTTTTCAATTTTTTCAGAAATGAGGGGAGGTCAACACATGCGCCTTTTGGTTAATCCACGGCCTTCCATCTTCTCTCCCCTTTTTTAGGGGGTTGAGTTTGAAGGTGGTGGAATAACATCCCTTCCTAAAAACTCTTACTGGATCCACAAAACCAGGAATGAGAAAACTTGCATCATCGTGAACCATAATTTTCATATTTTTCAATTCTGGATGACTCCTAATTTGAGGTCCCAATATATCTTTAACAAAAACCCTAAAATTTGCCTATTTTTTCTTAAGTTAAAAAATTTGTACTGTTGCATCTGTGGGCTCAAATACATCGTTTGCCATAGATAGCCTGGATCTAGCCCAGTCATTGGTTCATTTTGTAGTGTTACACCCCATAGTTTAATGTTATTTTTGCTATATTCTTCAAGGAAACTTAAAAATTAATCATATAAATATTGGTCAACATACTTGGGCATAGGGGTCCATATTTTCCAACAAAAATTGCGAGGCGGTAAAGGGGCATACACGATAACGGGATGGAACGATCGTTCAAAAAACGTAAAAATGGGATGAACAAGAACGGAATGACAAGAATGGGAGACAAAAACGGGACGACAAGAACAGGACAATTTCAGATATCGGCTCCCTAAAAGGAATTTTGATATGGTGTCAAAGATAAAAAGTTGAGAAAAAATCTTTTACACTATCTAAAAACTCCTTAAAGGAGCTGAGATCTAGAGAAAAAAAGTCGTCCTTTCTTGTTGTCCTGTTCGACCGTCCCGTTCTTGTCGTCCCGTTTTTGTGTCTCGTTCTTGTTTGTCTCTTCGATTCGTCCCATTATTGTGTATGCCGGTAAAGGGGCAGCTTCGAAAATTTTGCGACCCCCGAGTTGACGAGTTTGACAAAAAACAAAAAATGCTAAGATTTTTAACAAAAATTGCTAGATTTTTGCGAGAGGGTAAGTTGAATCTTATGCGATAGAAGGGACTCCCTGCCCAGGTATGATGTTCAACAAATTTTTTTATACCGTATAAAATATTGACTCCATGCCTTATAATAATCTCCACCCACTTGACCTTTTAATGAACCTCCCCCCTTCATATGTCCATTTGTTTTCATCCAAGCTGGTGCCGACCAAGGGCTTCCGAAAATCTTTAATTTTCCTTTTGATAGGTTTTGTGCGCTTTGAATAAAAGGTATCTAAAAGTGCAGTAAAATAGTTTTAGAAACGTTGCTATGACAACCTTGTATTGAAAATCTTCATCGGTTAAGTTAAAGTATGTCATATTAAAATCACCATCTTGGTCATCATAGGAGTACTCATGGGTCGAAAAATCACAGCTAGCCATAGGAACTCGGCAGACAGTATAATTGATGCCTCAAAATATTATTTTAGGCTAGCCTTACAAAATTGGCGAACAAAACATATGGAGCATTATGTTTTTCGGGTATTCGGTCCTCTAAAAGAGGGGGCAAGCGCTCTTGTTGCCCCTCCTTTCCCTATGTTACTGGTGGGCGCCAACTGCGTCATGAAGGCAGACCAATCACGATTTTCATTTCCCACCCAAATACCTAAGCTAAAAAGGCAAAAATGAAAAATTGAATTTTTAATTTTTTCCAGAGGGGGTACTCCCGTGCTTTTGGTATCGTTTTTCTTCTCTCGCCGAGCTCTTTTCAGAAACCTAAGCCTTAATGGGATCAGACTTAAGGTTACGAAATTTGTCCGTACAGACAAACAAACAAGCACACATTTTTCGTTTAATATTAAAAAATTATAGGATCCAGATAGGATCCTAAATTTAACGCTTTAAATTTATACTTTAAATCACGGTTCGTGGGGGAGTGGGATGACCCCATGCTTAACTCCTCCCTCTTACTTAGGGTAACCAGGTCACACATGGCGCTCCCCCCTCACAATTGGGCGGTAACGAGATGAGAGGGAGGTCGTTTTTGACGCGCGAAGTGCGTTAGTCCAAAAAAAGGTCGACAGAAGTGGGGAGAGAAGGTAACTCATATATAAATTTTTTAGCGACCCTTGGCCCATACGTGAACTCGGTAAATATACCCTTTTCACCAAAATACGTTTCTAAAAACTTCTGTTGTGTTGCCTCGCTCAATCGATATAAATTTATTCCTGCTGCATCGGTAAATGCCCCACCAAACCCAAGGATTTTTTGAAATCGTTTAGTAGCATTGATGTTGACTTTTAGAACATTACCATCTAAATTTAACTTATTTTTCGTAATTTTAAAAATTTAAACAACCTTTATACCGCTTGGAAAATTTTACAACTTTCCTCTCAAAGCGCTTTCCACTAATTGATGAAGTAAAAACAACTGCCTCATAATCCCTCAATTGTCCTAATCTAGGAACTTCGTCACAATAAGTAGCATTACAAACACACAAAATTTTGGGATCTTCATCTAACTCATTACCAAAAATCTTTTTGCTACAATGCTTAAGTCTAGATGTTACTAAAATTTAAGCTTTTTACCAAATGCAAAAAAATTTTTTACCCAAGTTTTTTATAATAAAAAGGGAAAATAAAACGGCTGGCCTCATTAGGCAAAAGAGTAGTGTTTATAGTTTGAAAAGAAGAGAGATTTTGACAGTCGCTTAATTGGAAGTTTATAATGTAATTGAGCATTTAACATACATGGTGTAACAAAATTTTTCTGGCAAAAAACTTGAGAGAGATAAAAAGCATTTGTTTTTATACAAGATGATCCAGATGAATATACAATGAAATAAAATTTGATAGGAAAAAGATTTTACTGTAAATACTATAAAATACGTTCCCCCTCTAAATGACGCCCCCGTTTCCACGCTTAGGGAATGCGCGCAATCGAGTTCCAAAAAATCTGCTGTAAAATCTAAGCTTTTTGGCCTATCTCCCTAGGGCCTAACTACAAGGCACTGACCTTTGTTTCATCCAAAGCGCAATGGATTTCCAACAGATCTTCGCAATCGGTCTCAAACTTTTATTTTCGCCCAACACGCAATGGATTTCCGCAGGTCTACGCAATCGGTCTCGTGGAGTAAATGTTGCCACGTCTCTGAATTCTTGTGACGCTGAATTAAACGGTCTAAAATAGGGAAATAAGCGCGGGTACAAACCCGATAAAAATATCAAACTGCAACTTATTTTAATTTTATTTGTCTGAATTCACAACCAAAAACGATACAAAACAACTGTAAAAGTTTAGCAACGCATTTCATAAATAATAAACATTTAAAGAAACGGCGCAGGAGAAGCTCTTTAGAGAAAGAAGCTTCTCAAACCTTTACTTTGCAAAACGCCGGCAGCAAGAATAGAAAGAAGTAAATTAACGTGGCACAATATGAAAAACTAAATGCAAGGAACTAATAGCACAACAGCCAGCACAGAACTCGCAACCGTTGCACCAAAAGCTCTTTCACAAAAACATGATACGATAACAACAAAGAAAGAATGCGCGATAAAAATGCGATGCGATAAAAATGCGATGCGATATAAAAACAACTGCGACGTAATGTAGTAATAATAAACGCGATAGATACAAATAAACTGAAAAAAGAGATGACAGAATGAAATTACAATAACAGAGATTTCGCGCTAATATCCAAAACAATTCAAACATAAAGAGATTATTCTAAATTGATCTTGTTATGGCGCATTCTTTACACTGCTTTGGTATGTGAATTTTGCGATACTCTGGATCGGTCGCCTGATCCGGAGCGAAGAAACCGTCGACTTTGGATCGGTTAACCGACTCAGAATCGGTCGCTCGATTTATAGACAACTATCATGGCTCTGGATCAGTCGACTGACTAAGTCAGTCGACCGATCCAGAGTCAAGATAGTTGTCTCTGGATCGGGCAACCGACTCGGAGTCAGTCGAATCTCTGGATCGGTTACAACATATAAACTGTCGATTTTGATTGTAAACTTAGTGTAGAAATAAAGCTTTCATTAGCCTGTTTCTCACTCAACACGCGAGCTTTCTTCCCGCAACAGCATGTGAAAATCTTTTTTGTACGATTTTTGGTTTTTTGGCGAATTTTTACAATCAATATGTTTTATTTGATCACATTGTAGTATTACTACTATTTATTTGAATAAAAAAACAAAAAATATAATTGAACAAAAACTTATAAGCCCATCTTTGCCATATTCTTTTGTAAAATTATGTCAAAGGTATTGTTTAGAATAAGTTGAGCCTGATTAGTATCAGTTGCACATGTTTCATGAATATACATTTCTTTTTCTGGATTTTCGTTTATTGATCTAAATTTGGTATCCAAGAATTTTACTTGATCATCATAACTATTTGGGCCTAAAAGTAAAAAATTATATAGAATACAAAATATTTTTAAGTACCTTTATATTCTGGAAAACAAACGCTTATAGACTTCTTTTTTATCTTTTCCATAAACAAATCTTTTTTGTTTAAAAATAAAATCATGCTCGTTTTTATGAACCACGAACTGTTACAAATGGCCTCGAATAGTCGAAGTGATTCTACCAAACGGTTCTAAAAATAGTTTTTTCAAGTTTATAAAGAACCCAAAAATTTACAGTTGTGGCATCTTCAAGTAAAACTTGGTCGAATTCGCTTATAGCTACAATGTAAATTATGGCTTGTACACCTTCAAAACAATGAATCCATTTCTTACGCTCTGAGCGTTGGCCACCGACATCAAAGACTCTAAAAATGTAGAATTTTTAAAGTTTTTTAAATTTAAAAATAAATAAATATACCGAAATTCTTTTTCTTTTACAGTAAATTTGACTTCGATTATGCCAGTTGTTTGTTTTCGGCTTAACAAAATGTCTTGCTCGGTAGGTGAATAACCAGTTTTGGAGATTCTTTCGATTGAATTTAGAAAACTAAAATTTGGATTTTTATGATAAGAATGTACACATATATAGACATTGGCATGGATATGGGCACGGACAAACCGTTGTGTTGTTGAGCAACAGTTTTTGGTGATAAACTGTTGTGTTGTACAACAGAATTAATCTGTTGTACAACACAACAGTTTTCACGTGTTCAAATCTGTTGTACAACATAATACAACAGAATAAATTGTTGTACAACAGTTTTAAACACTGGGATGGACATGAACATCGACATGGACACGGACATGGAAATGGACATGGAAAAGAACATGAATTTGACATAGACATGGATACAGACTGATTGAACATCGTAGAACGAACCATGGCATGAAAAGAATAGGCAAAGCAAGAACATTGTGGGTATTGTAATTTATGTAATTTAAAGCTCATTAAAAACTTACTAACTAGCACAATCTGGAAGCTGATACTCATTACTCCTTTCAAGAGCTGTTGTATTCACAGCTGTATCTTTCCATAAATTCATAATCGCATATCGAAGATCCTCGGATATGGTTTCAAATTCACTTCGATTTTTCACTTCATCAAATACAATTTTTGCATCTCTCTAAAAGCCGATCGGTTTTATTTAGAAAAAAAGACAAATTTTTACTTCTAATGATGAATCTACAAAACGAATGTTTAAATGCTTCATGCCTGTTAATATAGTAAACATGGATTCTACGACATTGTTGTACACGATTCCTTTTTGCATATCCCTTTCTTCCTCGGAAAATCCATGGTTGTGTAAGATCCTAAAAACACATAAAAATCTTTTTAATTTCTCAATAAAATCTTACTTCATTTGTTTTAAGATAGTACTTTTTCCGCATTCTCCAGCACCTAAATTTATGAATGAATAGTATTGCTTCAATTTTGTAAAAAATGTACCTAATAAAAGCATTTTTATAATTTGTGTATTTGCTATGTGATCTTGTCTTAGCGTAATATCGATTACTTTATTTTTCTTTATAAGCGCTTTTTCTTCTTCGCTCATGCAAAGTCCCATTATAGAGAGTTTTGTAGTTTAGAAATAATTTTAAAGTAAAACTGTGGAACTAAATAAGAGAAAAATTTGCATATAACATTCAAGCGTAAAAAATAGCAAATTCTAGAACAATTTTTCAAAAAGCGACACGTTTGCCTAAATTTAACCCCCTAGTGGGGATATGGGGCGAATCGACCCATTCCCTGCTCAAGTGTGGATCAGTCCACTGTCACAAGTGTTTCAAAGGGAGAAAAGACTGAAGTCGACTAAAACCCCTTAGGTCAAAATTGAAAAATAGATTCAGCATCGTATTCCCTATGTGGAAAAACTTCCGCTTATAAAAAATCAGATTAGAAACGCTAAAATAATCGAGATACAGCGGCCGAAATCGAATACGAACTTTTGACGCACTCTTTAATTAATTATTCATTTTGTAACTGTTTTGCTAATTTATGATTAATTCAGTGCCCGCGACTTCAAAATCAACGAGAACTCTTTTAATTGGCGAAAGCCAAGGCAAAACGCAGGCGTAACAAACGCGCGATGCCAGCGAACGCCAACAAGCAGAACAGCAAAAGAAATGCCAGAAGAAGCATCCTTGGAAGACTGCCATAATAGGTAACCAGAGCCGTACAATAAGCGATAATCGAAAGGAAGAAGCATTCTAGCCAAGGTTCAGAGATCCGCTACGCTGATAAAAAGCCACAAACTCCTAGGCACATCGGCTTAGTTGAGATCGGCTCACAGCGACCCGATAAGCTCACTTTGGCTGCGTCCTTCGGTGGTAGTTGGTCGCTGAATTGGCTTCGAATATTTCTTATGCCTTTTTTAACGTGTCGCCTCATTTCCGTACTAACCCAATCTTTTTAGGGCCCTCATACTTGGATAATACTCAGGTCTAACCGTCCTAAACAAGCTATCAAACTAAGCGTTTAACACCAAATCGAGAAGATACCACCTTCGTAGTGCCGCAATCCCACCTAAACCTCAACTAATTGGCCAAAAACTCGTAATTCGTTGCATCTCTGGTCGGAAAAGGTCCAATGACTGGAATTGACCTGGCGGCCTTTTTTCTGGTCGTCAGCCATTTGGGCAAAAATGGCTAAAAATTGGCAATTTTAGCTACTTTTTGTGGCCGACGATTTTTCCAGCCCCCTCCTGCAAATTTTGGATTTTGCTCCTATACCCTTCACTATTTTTTCGAAAATATGCACTCCTATGCCCATGTATAAACATGGACTCTACCCCTCGATCTCCCAAACCTTAGGGATAACATTGGATGAGGAGGGATC
>OZJO01003667.1:0-14907 GCA_900406225.1 Acrobeloides nanus | reverse complement strand
TAACGATTCAGAATTTACTGTAAAAACAAAAAATGCTCAATTTTTCATGAATTTTCCGAATATATACAAATTATGGCTATTTTGGCTATATATTATAAAAGTAGATTTTGAGCACTTGAGGTTCATAATGGGAAAAGTATAGAACTCGATTCTTAGGGATAACGCGTCTTAAAACTAAATTAAATTAATTAATTAAAGGGTCAAAAATCGATTTTTCGGTAAAAACCCCTGCTTTTCATAGAAATTTAGAAGGCAGCACAAAGAAACACTGCGTTTGTTTTGTTTTTAAGCTTCATATCTAAATCTAAAACAAAAAATTCAATTATTTAAAAAATTATTTCAGTGATTTCCTATGTTTACAAAAAAATTGTCTTTCAAGTGTTTCATAGATTCGTAAAACTCTTATTCAAGTGTTTCATAAATTTCTGATTAAATTGAACGTTCAAAAACAAAACAAACATCTTGTTTCCTTAAAGGGGGGGGGAAAAGTCATTGCGGGTTATCGACAAAAATTTTTTCGGCGAAAAATGATCGAGGAACGTAAAATAAGCCTAATATTGGATGAAAACTAGTAATATTAACCCGAAAAAATTTTTTTATCGAGAAAAAAATTTTGTTGACCCCCTATAGGGGTATCCCATGTTAAAAAATCAATTTTTTCAACTTTTTTATTTTAGCTCCAAATTGGCTGATTTTTGGTACTCGGGGGTTTTCGGGCATGAGAAATCGATTGGCGCAACTCCCGAGNTCCAAAAAAATTTTTTTGGCCCCCTATCGGGGTACCCCATGTTGAAAAAATTGATTTTTTAACATGGGGTACCCCCTATAGGGGGTCAAAAAAATTTTTTTCTCGATAAAAAAATTTTTTCGGGTTAATATTACTAGTTTTCATCCCATATTAGGCTTATTTTACGTTCCTCGATCATTTTTCGCCGAAAGAATTTTTGTCGATAACCCGCAATGACTTCCCCCCCCTTTAAAGGACCAGTCCAGTAATTTACAATCATATGAAAAGATGATATATTCGGAAAGATCATGAAAAATAGAGCATTTTCTGTTTTTATGGCATTTTCAAACTTCGGGAATGCGCGCAATCGATTTTTCGCATAAAATTAGGGGTAGTAGGGTCATTTTTTGCAAAAATTCAAAAAAAAATTTTTTCGCTACCGACGTACCGTAATTTTACCCCCTCCCTTTAAGATGGTTTTGTATAAAAATATTCCTCATTAATGGAGGTACATTTTACAAATCATTTGATGTTATTAATTTTTTCAAAACGTCGTAAAATTTAATACTTTAAGAACATACCTTCTTTTTAGAATATTTTTCCGTGTTAGTAAAATTGTCATATATTGGTTAATTATAATCATGCATTTACATGCATTTGGGAGAAAATAGGGGAATGTTTGCCCGTTATTTTGGCATCAAAGCAAAATTCAAAATCTATCAGGAAGTAGCTCGATTTTAATGATTTTATCAAACCATGTTCATATAATATATTAACGGGGGTAAACTTTGCAGCAGCACTTCCGAAAAAATTTTTTTGAATTTTTTTCAAAAATGACTTTTCTATGGAGAATACGAATTTGACCTCGGATTCAAGAAAAGTTGTATATCGACACGAAAAAACATCTAGGGGTAATTTTATGCGAAAAATCGATTGCGCGCATCCTCGAAGCTTGAAAATGCTTCCTTGACCCTGATTCAGGAAAATAAGAGTATGTATTGAAGCGAAAATATGAAAATTTTAGTTTTTTTCTAAAATCACCGTTCTAGGGGTAATTTTATGCGAAAAATCGATTGCGCGCATGTCTAAAGCTTGAAAATGCTTCCTTGACCCTGATTTTTCGCATAAAATTACCCCTAGATCGATGATTTTAGAAGAAAAATCTAAAATTTTCATATTTTCGCTTCAACACTCTTATTTCCCTAAATCAGGATCAAAGAAGCATTTTCAAGCTTCGAGAATGCGCGCAATCGATTTTTCGCATAAAATTACCCCTAGAAAAGTCATTTTTGCAAAAATTCAAAAAAAAAATTTTTCGGAAGTGCTGCTGCAAAGTTTATCCACCCCTTTAAGCTATATATGCAAATAANTCAAGCTCCGAGAATGCGCGCAATCGATTTTTCGCATAAAATTACCCCTAGAAAAGTCATTTTTGCAAAAATTCAAAAAAATTTTTTTCGGAAGTGCTGCTGCAAAGTTTACCCCCTTTAAAGGGGGTGCCATTTGCGGTCCTATCTCTGAAAAAAAATTTTCTCAAAATTTTTTTTAACAAGTGACCCTCTAGGGGTAATTTTATGCGGGGAATCGATTGAACGCATTCCCGAAGCGTGAAAACGCTTCCTTGACCCTGATTCAGGGAAGGAATCGGAATGCGCTCAATCGATTTTACGCACAAAATTACCTTTATAGGGGTCTTTCCTGCAGAAATTTTGAGAACACCGATTCCTTCCCTGCATCAGAGTCAAGGAAGCGTTTTCATGCTTCGGAAATTCGTGCAGTCGATTCCCTGCATGAAAAAACCCCTAGAAAACTGGTTTTCCGGCGAAAATCCAAATTTTATTATATTTTCGCTTCAATACACATTATTTTCTCTGAATCAGGGTCAAATTTTTGTATGCTTCATAAATGTACGTAATCGATTCTCCGCATAGAAAAACCCCCAGACATCCGGTTTTCCAGCAAAAATCCAAATTTTACTTCAGTTTCGCTTCAATATACACTCCTTGCTATGTATTAGAGCGAAAATTGCCTGAATCCGGGTCAATCAAAATATTTCATGCTTCAAAAATGCGCGCGATCGATTCCCCGCTTAGAAAAACCCCCAACTAAAAAAAATCAGTCTTAAAACGCTAAACTCTTCGAAAAAACAGCATTTGAATGCGCCGTGCACCCTTTTTTAGCATTTTCCTTGAGAAAATCATGTACGAAATTGCCTAGTTTTGTTAATCGATTATCGGCTAGGAAAAAGCTTTTTTGATGCTGTTTTTCAGAACTAACCAAATTTTGTCCTAAAAATAGTTTCCACAACAATTTTCGAAAAAAATTGCATTAAAAATAGGACTTTAGAAAACACATGGCCGTCCTTAGGACTAATTCTGAAAGATATTTTTGCAACACGAAATTTTCGCCGACATTTTTCGTGGCACGAAATTTTCTGTGGTACAAAATTTCTATGACATTTTTTGCAGTGTCCAAAATCGATAAAAATTTTTGCCTAGAGGTATTTTTAGCCCAAAGACACGAATTTGATGTTTTTATTACTCCAAAACCCTCGAAAAATGACTTTTTCAAATTAAAAAAATCGTATTTCCTGAGGTTTTGGAGTAATAAAAACATCAAATTCATGTTTTTGGGCTAAAAATACCCCTAGGAAAATTTTTTTTATCGATTTTGGACACTGCAAAAAGAAATGGCTCCGCGCGGGATTGAACCCTTGACCTTATGCGTGCTTTGGCGCCACTTCACACTTTGCTATGTAACCGACACTTTTTTACATCTCTCTGTGAAAAACGTTATATCATATGATTTATTTGTGAAAATTTATAAATTATTGTTATCTTATACATACGTGGACAAGGGGGACATGATCCCTCATTTCGCTGCATTCGCGAAAAAAATCAAGTACCCAATTCGCATTTTTTCGAGCAAGTGCGAAAAATTTAAGATTTTTATGTGAAAAATGCGAAATGAGTCATCAAAAAATGCATAATTCTCCAAAAATAACATTCAAATCGCCGAAAAATTCGCATTTTTATATACCAAAACTCGCGAAAATTCGCTTTTTTATAGACCCAATTCGCAAAAATGCGAAATGGATAATAGACCCAGTTCTAATTTTTCGCCTCTGATCCCATTCCTTGCCCACGCATGATCTTTATAGATTGTTTATCGTGCAACTATTTGCTCCCCAATCGAATACATTTACATAACCACATTTGGCTACGTGGTTGTTAGTCTTGAATGGAGCTGTTCCTCCTGCGGTTCCACTGCAGCTCCCTTGAGAAACATCCGGTTCCCAGCCAACGTTTTGATCCTCATATCCCTTGAGTTCAAACCATCCATTATATGTTTTCGAGCAATCCATTTTGAATTGTACTAGCCAATAACCGGGGCCATAAGTGTTGTATGGTTGGTATTCCGGCGCTTGTGGGTCGTTAGTTGAATACACGGTAGGAGTTCCTAGCGGAGCTTGACCATCGTGAGTACCTGAAAAGGTTATAAGTTAGGAATTGTGAGAGCTACTTCGGCTCTTATATCCCATTGAACGTGGTCTACAATCGAAAAATTTTATTTTTCGAAATTTTCTCAAAAATCACTCTATTAGAGGTAAGTTTATGCGGGAATCGCACATTTTCTAAGCTTGAAAAATTATCTTGACCCTGATTCAGGAAATGGAATTGGGTATTAGCGAAAAAAGAAAAATTTTCGATTTTCTCTTCAATACACTAACTCTATTCTCTGAATCAGGACCAAGTTAATTTTTTCATTCTTAGAAAATGTGATAATCGATTCCCCGCATAAAATTTCCTCTAATAGGGTCATTTTTGAGAAAATTTTTCGATTTTAAACCACGTTCAATGGGGGTATTAAGAGCCGAAGTAGTTCTGAATTGTGTAAACGAAAACCTTGGTATTGTTCAGCGCCTTCAAAATCCAGATAGCTGTCCGATTGGCTCCATGAAAGGTATTCGACGAAAATGAACGAGACATTTGTTGTATGAGCGATTTGGATTGCACATGGATCTGTGCTTTGCATATATGGTCCGGCTTTGCAAGCTGAAATTACAGTTTTAAAGCATATGTAAAAAGTCGTGTCAACAAGAACGATTTTGAAATCATGTTTGAATTATTTTGTGTATTGGCATGAAAACCAGAGAAATAGAAAACCAAAACACAAATGAAAGGATTTCGTTTCGATATACAAACAATTTCAAACATGACAAAGATTGATTTTAATCGTTCTTGTTGTGACGCATTCTTTTTACATACCTCCATTCTTGTCATTTCCGCCACGGATGAATATGTCTTGACCTGGTTCAGTAACACGATGTAAAAGAATAACGGTTGTTTGCCAAGATGATGGAGGTGGTGTTGGATCTAAACGTGTGTCAAAATTGAAGATCTAATCTCTAAAAAAACCTGGAGGTGGTCCACCAATTCTGGCACCTATATGGATGGCAACAATACTATTCGGTAGAACACTAATACTAGCTTTGCCTAAAATTTCATACTTCATTTCTCAAAGTATGAATGGTACTTATGCACTATTCCCCAAGCTTAAAAAAGGGTTAGGCTTTTGGTTTATGCTTAGGTATTAAACCTTAGGCTAAGCCTAAGCCTAAACAAAGGTCTAACCCTAAGCATAAACCAAATCATTTTTTCAGCTTGGAGGGGAGATAGTGCATAAGTACCGTATAAATTTACCATCGCTTCCAACTATGATTTGAGTCCCGGTACACTGGTTATTCACCAACTCTCCACTGTACACATCACAGTATGTACCCGCTGGAAGTGTTGTTTGCGTGTTCCTAGAATAAACGCGATTGTTGAAATTCTCAATGGATAATTAAGTACTACTGATTAGCTACTCCAAGTGACAGGGTACTGGAACCGGAAAAAATTTTTCCCAGTTCCAGTACCCAGCCACTTGGGGCAACTAATCCGTACTATAAATTATCTTACAAGTTGAAATTCACGTTATTGTTGTTATTCAACGCGAAATAGCCTTTGCCGGAGCGGGCGAAAGCTAATGCATTGTTGCCGCTAGTGATAGCAGTAGCCGCGGCGCCAGTGGTTGTTTGATGAAATTTGGCCAAGTTTCGAATTTCCGGCCAACGATGCTCACACACCCATCCGGAGGATTGTTGACAAGTTTGATTACTTGAATCAAATGTCGGTGATGTTGTCTAGAAAAAAAAGTTAATTGTACATTCAAGCACCAGTCCAATTTTAAACAAAATTTTTGCCCTAGTGGGATCGAATCTGCGGGCCCAACGTTGCTTAACTTGCCAGATCGGACGGGCAGCGCCTTGGACCACTTGACCATCATTGCTCCGGACTTTTTTCCCATTGACGGCGGAAACGGAATATCCTTACATTTTTTAAAGTCCGTTTCCGCCTCCAATGGGAAAAGTCTGGGGACGATGGCCAAGTGGTCCAAGGCGCCGCCCGTCCGATCTGGCAATTTAAACAACGTTGGGCCGCCCGCAGGTTCGACCCCACTAGGGTAAAATGTTGATTTTCAACAAAATTTCTTTTACAATGGAGCAAAAAATTTTTGTAATTTTTTTGAAAATCAAAATTTTTGCCCTAGTGGGATCGAACCTGCGTGCGGCCCAACGTTGCTTAACTTGCTGACGCCTTGGACCACTTGACCATCGCCTTTCCCATTGGCGGCGGAAACGAACTTTATTTTGAAATCTAATTCCTATTCTTACATTGAAATATGGTCCACTCATGTGTGGCGGTCCCTGATCGTGCGTATCGAAATAGTAGCTGCTCATGACACGTGGGAGCCCATATGGCCATGCCAACATAAAGCCCACGGCTAGCTTGTACGCACTTCCATCTTTATATATCGCAACATTCGGAGGTATGGATCGTTGGTTGTCGTGGTTATCAATAAAGTTGACCACATAAATATCATCCAGATTTCCATAGCCATAGCCAGGGCCTAATTTCGTAAGACCTCTGAAAGAAAAATTTTTATCAAGCAAAATGCGATTTTGGCCACTTTTCGCTTCAATACACACGCCTTCCCTGAATCAGGGAAGCGTTTTTTCTTCAACATACCCAAAATTGGAATTCTTTTTAGCCGCAGTGGAGACAGCAGCGCCAAAGTTGAAATTTGTATAACGTCCAATTTCAATGTAATCTGCGGCGTGGACGGCCTCACCGCCTTGATCAATAACTTCATAGAAAATAAATGGGCGTTGATTTGGGCCAAAGATCTTCAACAAAAAAATTCGAAAACTTCGAAGCTACTACACAAAAAGGGGGGGGGACCACTCACGTGAAAAAATTTTCAAAAATTTTTTTCTGGAATGACCTCTCTAGGGGTAAAAACATGCGGGAAAATCTGAATTTGAAATTTTCGAAGAGAAAAAACACTTCCCTGATTCAGGGAAGACATATTGTGTAGTGAAGCGAAAAGTCGAAAAAATGCGACTTTTCACTTCAATACACACTTTCCTTGAATCAAAAACGCTTCCCTGATCCACGAAATGCCCATGTATTGAAGCGAAAAGCCGCAAAAATGCAAATTTTGCGACGTTTCGCTTCAATACACAGACCTTCCCTGAATCAGGGAAGCGTGTTTTTTCACTCCCCCCCCCTAGTGTATAGTAGCTCCAAAACTTCAACTCACATCACTCCGCACGTTGTTGACACCGGCAAAAAGATTCTTCAAATCATTTGGCCACATGTGCTTACCGGCATCAGCACGAAAGCCGGCAACACCGAGAGTGATCAAGTGGTTCAAGTAGTCTTGCATCTTGCCTTGCACATATGTACTGTTTTGGTTCAGATCGATAAGGCCCGACAACCGGCACATTTTTACATTATAGGCACTGTTTTGGTAGTCACTGTCTTGGATATCATGGTCACATTCCTTGTCATGGGTGTCGCCAGCTCCAAATCCGACGCCTGGGAATGTCTCGATTCCAGCGGTTGCATCAAAATCGGAGTCTCCAGACGATCCAACGCCATTCACTCCTTTCTTCTGTAAAAGAAAGGGTTAATAAATTCGAAAATTTCTTCTCTCCGATGTGTATCAGGGTAATATACACTTGAAATTGTCCAGAAGCGGATTTGAATTCGCCTGAATATTGACACGAAAACTCTGAATTTTACATTTTTTTTAAATACGCTTAGTTATTGGGTGTATTTAAAAATGAAAGACGGCATTCTTTATAGCTCGACGAGACGAACAAAACGACACCAAATTTATTCAATTTGATAATTGTTTTGGGTTATTGAAACGAAAACCCTGAATCAGGGTTTTCGTTTCAATAACCCAAAACAAGTATCAAATTGGATAAATTTGGTGTCGTTTTGTTCATCTCGTCGGGCTATAAAAAAATGCCGTCTTTGTTTTTTAAATACACCCAATAATTAAATGTATTATTAAAAAAAAATAAATTCAGAGTTTTCGTGTCAATATTCAGGCGAATTCAAACCCATTTCCGGACGAATTCAATTTTTCAAACTTTTTCAATTTTGGATTTTTTTATTTTTTCGAATTTTTTCAATTTTTTTCCAGACTAGCGTCCGGAAATCGTTGTGAAATGCGTTTCACGACTGCTAGCGCGCACCCTTACCTGCCCAATGCCAACCATATGATTCAATACAACATCGACGATTATTCGAACACCAACTTTGTTGCACCGATTGACCATGTCTGTAAACTCGGCCTCGTTTCCACTTCGGCTACTCAGTTTATAACTAACCGGTTGGTAACGAACCCACCATGGTAGATCATTACCATTGTTATAGTTTGTAAATGTAATATGTTCCATTGGAGGAGATACCTTAAAGGACCAATCCAGTGAAAAAAAAGTTGCCATTTTTGTTGATATTCGGAAAGTTCATGAAAAATGGAGCATTTTTTGTTTTTACGGCATGTCCTGAATCGTTGTAGTTTTTGAAATAATCGCGTTTGAAGTTGGCGATTTTTGAAATCTGTGTATTGCAACGAATACCTTGAATCAGGGTCTTCGCTGCAATAAACAAATTTCAAAAATCGCCAACTTCAAACGCGATTATCTCAAAAACTACAACGATTCAGAATATGCCGTAAAAACAAAAAATGCTCCATTTTTCATGAACTTTCTGAATATCAACAAAAATTTTGGCAACTTTTTTCATACTAGTCCTTTAAGTTGTGCAAATATGATAAAGATGATTAGTATAGGATAATCTTTCGCACATAATTTTTTACAGTTCGACAAGAATTCAAAAATTATGCCTACCTGCACCGCACCATAACCATAATTTTGAAGGAAATTTTCACATTCCGCGGCAATATCCGTCCATTTCCATTCGAACAAATGGACAATGAGATTGCGATCGCTCAAAAAAGTCGGCTTGTCATACGCATATGGGTTGTCTTCTTGAACCGAGCCGTGTAAAAAAACTAGCCCAACAATTACCTGAAGAGTCAAGCCAGCCATTCGAACAAATTTTCTTAACAAATTTTTATGGCTAATCTTCTACATGTTAGCGATATTTTTATACTTGCTCTCAAACCAAACACAAGACTATGTGATAGCAGTCTCTAATCCCCGATCAATAGATAGCTATTTTATTGCACCTGATCTTTTCTTTTTGCCCTATGCCATGTGTTAACTACACTAGAATATACATTTTATCAATCTTTTCATGTGATTTTTATATGACTTTTTTCATGTACATATATGAAATTTAAGGAAATTACATCATGTTATTTGTTATCGAGGACTTCAAAATACGTAGTCTTATAATTTGAGGAGTGGCTCTCCATCAACCACTTTTTGTTTTGGAAGTAAATTCCAATTCAACAACTCTGAGGAGATATTTGACATATAAAATTGCATAAAATTTTAAATGTGTTTGTGTATTGAAGTGAAGGGATTGATGCCGTTTGAATTCCTGATTCAAATCTATTTATTGAAACGAATTATCCATTTTTACAAAGATCTTAAAAATTTCAGAAAATGAACATTGTAGCAATTTTGTATAACTCATCGAGACGAATAAAATGACACCAAAAATATCTAATTGGAAAATTGATTTTAGTTATTGAAACGAAAGCATGTTTCATGTTTTCTTTTCAATATTCAAATTGGATACTTTTGGTGCCATTTTATTCGTCTCGACGAGTTATAAAAAATTGCTACAATGTTCATTTTATGAAAATTTTAAGATCTTTGTAAAAATGAATAATTCGTTTTAATAAACAGATTTGAATCAAGAATTCAAATAAAATCAATCCCTTCGCTTCAATACACAAACACATTTAAAATTTTATGCAATTTTATATGTCAAATATCTTCTCAGGGTTGTCGAATTGGAATTTACTTCCAAAGCAAAAAGTGGTTGCCCCAACGTGAACTTTCTTTTCCACTTTTGAACAAAAATTCGGTTCAAAAGTGAACTGGTCCTTTAAGGGCCATCTTTAACTAGAGCTAGTTCCACTCAAAATTACGACATTGGAACTCCACGTTCCCGTAATTCCTAGTATTTTACAATATCTAATAAAACAATTTCTCAACATCTGTCTTAATTTTTTGTTCACAGCTAATAAAGCCCATGGCGTAGTTAAGCATGCCAGATCTGTAGAAATGGGCACTAGATCATAGCCAACAATGTATCTGATAGAAGTTTTGTTGAAATAGTCCGCAATTGCTTTGAAATTGTTCAGTCCCAAAAATATCTTAAAATTTTTTATGATAAGTTAACACGGGAATATTTCTTCAAAATTCCGGGATATATTATTTTTAGCTATGCTGAACAGCTTTCAAAAGAAATTTTTGAAAAAAAGATGTTTTAAAAACATTTTTATTGATACTTAATTGAATTGTAAAAAAGAAAATTTTTTCCTTTATAGTTCAGTGGTAATGTGCTTGACTTTGACTTTAAAAGGTCGAGGGTTCGATTCCCCGATCGAAATAACTTTTTTTGCCTTTATTAAAATCAAAATTTTTTTAAAGTGGTTCAACATAGCTAAAAATAATAGGATATCCCGGAATTTTGAAGAAGTATTCCCGTGTTAAAAGGTCGGATAGGATCGTAGTCGGTTTTGACTCAGTCACACTCGACTCGGCACAGTTCGATCAGATTTGATCAGTAACGTAATTTCGACCGCAGGATGGGAGAAGAGCATTTAGGGAGCTTTTTCTTTTCTGAAAAAAATCCCAAAAATTGGATTTTATTGCATTTTTAAACAATAATTTTTTTCTTATGGGGAGCGAGCCTCCCAAAATTGCGCCACTGGATGTGACAAACCGAACCAGATCTAATCCGATCCTCTCCTCGCCAACCAGATACGACTCGAATCACTTGACCGAGTTGATTCAATTCGATCCGATTCGTAAACATGACTTACCCATACGCAAGCCTCAAACGTCTGGCATGTGAAAATAACTAATGACAAAAGGAACAATCTTATCTCGATGGATTTAAATTCATTATAATGTTCACTCATATTTGCTGGTGCTTTCTTCCTTATTATCCATAATTTGGTAATGGTCACCATGTTCATTAACAATGTGAGAATTGAGAAAATCGTGCACATCACAGCTAGACCGTCTCTTACTGGAAGCTTAAATGTAATATTCATTTTAAAGAATGAAACAAACCGAAGACCTGACCGGGCAGTGAAAATACCACTTTGACGCAGTCCGCGTCAAAGTGTCCCGAGGCACTTTCACTCAGGAGGGTGGATCTTTGACACTAGGAGGGGGGGGGGGCAACTTTGACGCAATTTTTCGAAAACCTCAAAAATTCCTCTTTCTTTTAAAAATAAATTCTTTCAAAAGTTCAGTGGTCCTTGAGTCATATCTGAATCTATCATTTAGGACCTATTATGGCTTTATACTCTGGTGGGCACAAACCCAACTGAATCGAAAGATTCGAGATTCAGTCCTATCAAGTCAGACCCCTTTTCTGTCACTAGACCATTTAAATAAATAAATTACCAAATAAATCTTCTCACCCAAAAACTGGTTAATAAAATCATTGGATTGGTTGCCAAGATGTAGATTGCAATGCACTATTCGATCCACCACAAATGAATGTCCAGTCATGAGTAATGGGAATAAAATGTAAAAAATTATTATCGGAGTTTTTAATTTCATCCATATCTAAATTTTATATTCATTCAAATGGTAATGGATGAAGGGTAATAGTGTAATGCCGAGCATTCTAGAGAGCCATCCGAAGAGAATGTTACTACTAGGCAAAATCTTTTGGTCTCAAGCGGGTTTGAACTAGTCTTGAGAGACACCTGAGACAAGCCCAGTACCACCAAAGTAAGAACTCAGAAGCAATCGGATCAGGGCGGAGATCTCATTTGAGGAGCTCGGAGACTTATCGATCGGATCGGAAAATCTCCTCTCCCCTTCGAGCGCGATAGCGCTCGCCCCCCCACCCCAGTTTACAAAAAATTGAAATTTGCATAAAAATCTAAAAAATTTCTAATCCCTCCCGTTCTAGGGCAAAGTACTTATGTCATCCTCTCGGATCTGACTGGAAGTAAAAACTCACATCGTCATAATGTAGTGGAAACACTATGGCAGTCATTCGATTCGCGTTCAAGATCAAGCTTTTCAATTGCATTGCAACTAGAAAACTAGCAAACACCCCATATATCAGATTGATAACTATTCCCCGTTCTGGGACCCATAGATATAGAAAATTAGCCATAGGCGAGTTGGCCAACCTCTGCACATAATAATTCGATATCCAAGTGATTAGATCCTAAATTTTCTTCTATGACAAATAGCCTTGTTGGAATTATATAGTCGTTTAGTGCAAGTCAACATGCGCAATTCGCTCATTTGGAAGTCTAAGTCTCAGTGATGTAGCCATCAGTGTTTCTTCCTGTAGCAGTAAAGTGTAAATTTAATAAGTGTAGCCACACTTACACTTTATTACTATTAAGTGTAAATTTTACCAAAAATGATCATTTTTTCATATAATTTACCCAAATTTTGGTCTTTTTTTGTAAAATTTTCCATTCAAAAAATCGATTTTTAACACAAAACGCTTCACAGTACAGCACCTCATACCTGGAAAAATTTTTTTACACTACCAAATTGGTACCAACTCATGTACCGGGGAAGGGGGGGGGGTATGGTCACGCCACTTCCAATGCCTAAAACGTGAGTCAACATGCTCAAAACAATGATGGCCCACTTGTTTTAAACGTACAACAATGATGGAAACTTTGCAGAAAAAATAAAATGGACCATTAAAATCTGCCCTTCCTTGTTTACTATACAAAAATATGAGAATAATGACTCCGCATACGATTGAAGGAACTGCATAAATTAAAGGCAATAAGGCAAATAAGTTTTGTGTGCTTGTATCAAAAATTTGGCTATTATAAACGATTTGTTGTTTCATACAAACATTATGATTGTCAGGAAGAATAGACATGGTCGTGACAAGAATCGAAAAACTGTCAACAAATATAAGAAGCAAAACGTATTGAATTTTTTTCTAAAAAAGCTTTGTAGTGCTCCATATCCAAGTCTCGTGTACTTAATAACATGTTTGAGGAAGACTGTCTCCATAATTATTAGTGATTATTCAAATAACAGTGATTATTAGTATTTGACGCAAATGTTGAATCAAGTTCTTTGAAAAAGTTGCCCTTTTGATGTTCTATGAAATTTCATGAAAATTGGGAATTTTTTATTTTAGACAATTTTTTCCATTTTTTAGTTGAAAATGAAAAAAATCGCCTGGATAAATTTTTATTCGATCCCTCGCGAACATTTTGAGACCAAAAACACGAAAAATGACCGGAAAATAAAAAAGTTTAAACGTTCTTAAGTCAAAATTCGAAAATCGAATTTTTGACCCCCATAATGAATTTTTCAGGGAAAATGATGTTCAATTTTTTCCTGAATCTGGATCAAATAAGCTTCGAGAATGCGCGCATTCGATTCTCCGATAAAATTACCCCTAATAGGATTGAAACTGGAAAAAAATTTTCCGACCAAAATCATCCAAATTGCACTTTTTTTGGTACACACAATCCAGAAAACCACAAAATTTTTTGACTTGAGTGTTGTGTAGCGGCAGAAAGATCCGATTGTAGTTCTAAGATAGGGGAAGCATAGTTCTTAGATACTGTCCGGGTCGTCTGATCTTGTGAGTTAAGCAACATCGGGCCCGGGCAAGTCTAAATTCGTGTAACGAAGCCTAGAACAATATAGAAGGGTTTTCAGGGACGAGGAATCAATTGCGCGCATTCCCGAAGTCTGAAAACCATTACCTGACCCTGATTCAGAGTCAGGAACGCGTTTTCACTATTTGAGAGTGTGCGCAATCAGTTCTTCGCCCATA
Organism: Acrobeloides nanus; assembly: GCA_900406225.1. Taxonomy (NCBI): domain Eukaryota; kingdom Metazoa; phylum Nematoda; class Chromadorea; order Rhabditida; family Cephalobidae; genus Acrobeloides; species Acrobeloides nanus. The sequence continues at coordinate 849 of OZJO01003667.1, read as the reverse complement.
AAAACCCTAGAAATGACTATTTTCCGGTAAAAATATGAAATTTTTAAATTTTCGTTTCAATATATTGTTATCTTCCCTGATTCAGGCGTTTTCACGTTTTGAGAGTTATGCAATCGATTTCGATTGCCTAGAAAAACCCTTTATAGTCGTCTATCAATTCTCAATTATATTTTTGATATTGAACTACATCTTTTTGAAAATTGCAATAAAAAAATGCCAAATTTGCATATTTCAATTTATGCTTTAATAATAAATAAGACAATGTAAATTTAAAAAAATAGTTGATTAGTTTATCTTTCCGAATTGTGATCACTCTATAAAGAGGATAAAAATCAGGGACTAATCTCCGAAAATTTTGTTTACCAAAACAGCCTATATAGGGGTGAACTCATACGAAAAATCGATTGCACACATTCCCGAAGCATGAAAATGCTTCCTTGACCCTGATTCAGGGAAAATATAGATTTTTTCGATCTACTTATGAGAAATTTTCATATAGTAAAAGGTCGAAAAATCTATGTTTTCCCTGAATCAGGATCAAGGAAGCATTTTCACGCTTCGGGAATGCGCGCAATCGATTTTCCAAATGATTTAATCCCTATATAGGCTGTTTTGGCAAAAAAAATTTTCGGAGATTAGTCCACAATTCTTACCCCCTTTAAGAATCTGATTTATTTTCAATTTTTGATAGGGTTTTAAAGTCAATGGCAAAATTTTGCCATGTAGGCAGAACCGGGTTAAATGACTACAGTAGCGAGCACAAAAGTTGGCACCCCCCATAAAAATTCGTATTTATGGGTTTAGGTGCCAAAATTTTTGCATATTCATGTTATTCAGGTCCAAAATAGG
>OZJO01003661.1:0-11710 GCA_900406225.1 Acrobeloides nanus | reverse complement strand
CAAATTGGATAATTTTGGTGTCATTTTGTTCGTCTCATTTAGCTATAAAAAATTGCTACAATGTTCATTTTATGAAAGTTTAAAAGATTGATGCAAAAATCGATTTTTCCGCAACAAATTCAAAAAAGTTTGTGTATTACAACGAAGAGCTTGTAACAAATTCAAACGCAATTATCTCGAAAGCTTCAGAAAATGCCGTAAAAATAAAAAAATGCTCCATTTTTCATGATCTCTCCGAATATATCATTTTTTCATATGATTGTAACTTACTGGACTAGAAAAATCTGATCCGATCAGATTTTCTTAGGACCGCGGAACTGGTTAATACTCAACAAAATTACTTTGATTTCTCAAAATTATCACCCATATTACAATATACTCGCAAATTGTTAATATACTGAAACCAATCATAACCCAGCTTCTTGTAGTATTGATATAACTTGGTGTCAACGCGTCAATATAACAAAGAAGTGTATTGTTTTGATGATTTTTTTCGTTGGAGCTTGTTATAAACTGCATGTTTTGATAAGACAATGTCAACAAATAGATCATCGGTAAGCAAGACAACATAATGAGGATAATAGAGGACTGTTTTTGAAATGTGTATCTATAATAAATTCTTTGTAGGCTTCTGATTTGGACCCAGATACGGAATCAGAACCTGAGGCAAGATTTGGATAATGAAACTGCTCTATGCACTCATAATCTGGTCGGAAGATGTTCTGAGGCGCTCAGAATCTTCTCGAATCGCTCGGAAACTGCTTGGAGGAATCTGAAGTTATCGGATCGCTCTGGAAGAGACTCAGAGACGCTGATAGGAAGAGCTCGAAATCGTTCGGAAATCCTCAAAGGCACTTGTCGGAGACGCTCAAAAGCTACTTGGAGTCGCTGATATGAAGATGCCTGGAGGCGCTCAAAAGTTGATTAGAGGCGATCGCTACTCTGAGGCGCTCAGAATCTTCTCAAATCGCATGGAAGCTGCTCGGAGTCGCTCTGAAGTAATCGGATCACTCGAGAGAGGCTCTGCGACACTGATAGGAAGCGCTATCAGAGTTAGCACGTCCTATTAGCTCTCGAAAAATTCTCGAAGAATTGATTGAGGGCTCGAATCCTGGTTGAAAACCGCTCGGTTCTTCCCATCCCCCCCCCTCACAGAGCACCGTTAGGCACTCGGTTCCTTTATATTACTTTATTGGCATTAGAACGCATAAAAGCCTATCGAATCCTATTGTAAACACCATAATGATCCCAATAAAATAGCCAAAATATGGAACGACCATTATATACCAACAAGTGGAACGCTCTATTAAAGGATCTGTTAGTAATAAATAATATAGCTCGATGATATGATTAAATTGACCAAAAATGTCCATTAGAGCAGCAAATGCAATCAAAATGTTGCAGCAATATTGTAGCGATCTAAAAATTAGCTCATGTCATAATGAAGTTCCGAGGCCGACGCGCCTCTTGGCGCTAAAAAAGAGCAAAGAAAAAAAGAAAGAGTTGTTGATAAAAAGGGAGGCCTAATGTGCTCTAAAGCCCAAACCTGAGACTACGCCTGAGAACTCACTCGACGCCTAAGCCTCCAAAATCTGACGTGACAGATTTTGGAGGCTTAGGCGTTTATCTATTTTTTAATAAATCTTTAAAATTTTAACTCATTTTTTAATTTTAATTTTAACCTATTTTTTATGAATTTTTTAAATATTTATCTTATTTTTAAATTTTTTTTAATTTTAACTATTTTTTGCAAAAAAAATTTAAATTTGTTGCTGGGGCAAAACTTTTGAGTACAGCTTGGAATTGAAACTGAAGAGAAATTGATACGAGTCGAGAGTCACTCGGTCACGAGTGTTTTATAATCTAACAATTTGTAAGTCATTAAATTTAAACTATAAGACTTGCGTAAAACATGATATGGGACTAAAAAATTTTCCTTGAAGGGTACCCCCATGATTGGAGTGTCATTTTTCTTCTCTCACTGAGCCCTATCGATTGGTATAGGTCGTGACGGAATTGGACTTAAGATGACGGAGATAGCACAAACAGACAGACACACATAGCGCGTTTTTTATTATTTTTTTAGTCTGGCTATTGTTGTTAAGCAAAGAATTTTGTACTTAGATAAACCACACTTATGACCGATCTTTGAGACGTTAAACATACTTGTTCATTACAGTTGCCACTATTATACAAGTATTTCCATAAATGCCAAATATGGCCATAGCAGTTAGTATTGCTTCTGGAGGAATCAAAATGTCTAATATGCCCATTTTCAAACGATCAACTAATAGAAAAAGTAAGATTGTTAATTTTAATTAGGATACTAAACTTGCCTTAAGTTGAAGATCGAGTTGTTTGGGTGGATCTTTTAGCGTTCGAGGTGGTTTGATAAGCGCTTTAATAGGTTTAAAGATCGAATAGATCGAGCTGGTTAAACTCGAATTACACAAGAATGAGGGCCCTAAAATAGGTAAACTAGCACATATCCCAGAGGTCTAACACGATTAGAGCGCATTCCCGAGGCGCGAAAATGCTTCTTTGACCCGGAATTAGGGTCCTGAAGTTGGGTGTATTGAAGCGAAAATCGAAAAAATTTCAATTTTTACCGTAAAACCGACTTTCCATAGGTTTTTCTAGGAGAGGAGTCGATTGCATGCATTCCCACAGATCAAAACACAAATTTCAAGAATGCGTGCAATCGATTCCTCGCCTAGAAAAACCTATGGAAAGTCGATTTTCTGGTAAAGAGTGGAATTGTTTCGATTTTCGCTTCAATACACCCAACTTCATGACCCTAAATCCGAGTCAAGGAAGCATTTTCACGCATCGGGAATGTGCGAAATTGGGGAAAACAAAAACGGATTATCAATTACGGAAGTAGTGCAAAAATATCGAGCGCCAATGACTTTTGTCCGGACCTAATACCGTATTTCCTGTAATATACGCCCCGGGCGTTAATTTTTAAACCCCCCCCCCCTAGAGGGGGCGTTTATTTGTCAACCCCTTCCTCCCCCAGTCACCACCATCAACCAATGAAAAAATCAATAAATTTTCACCAAAAATTTTCTAACAATCAACATAAGATAAAACTTGGTACACACCAATACAAATTAAAAATGTAAAAGATATATTATTATCATCAACAAAATCAAAACAAAGTTATGACAAACAAACAACAGAGGTATCACTGTTAAAGCCATCCATATCGTCTTCGTTAAAATCAATTTCTTCGAGAAGCTCAGCTAACTGCTTTTCTGCACGAGCTTGACGCAAAATCTCTAAACCATTCGGAATCACATCCTTGAAGCAATGGATAAGATGGTCTTCACTGCCATCTGTCGAAGTAGTAATCGCGCAAATTTTAAATGATTTCTCGATGAGTACCTTGGGCAAACTATACCAAGCATTTGCGATCCATTCCATAGGCGAAGCTCGAGGATTTCCGCTTGCTATGGTCTCCCTCTCACCATGCATCATCCATCTTTTATATTGGTCGAGTATCAAAGCCTTAAATGGTTTGTTCCAAGAGAGTTCCGGTGCCTAAAATAAGCAAATGTAAAAAATCACCTAGAGTTCCTTATTGCATAATTGGCTATCTCAATTCTTTTCTTAATTGTATACGAGTTCCTCATCAACTTATTGCTATTTCCCTTTCCGAATTCTTCAAGGTTTTCATTTTCATCTTCGGTTATCAAGAATTCTATATCTTGTTCGGTCATTTTGATTCTTTTATCTAAGAAAGAGATCGTATATAAAAATTCTCATTAAGAAAAGAAAAGAGAAAAAGACATGATGAAAAACGCTATTCGCTCAAGTTTTAGATTTGTTGAGCATTTTTAACGGTTTCGGGCATATCTGGAAGTGGTTGATTTTTCAATCCCCTGGAGGGGGGGGGGCGTATATTACAGGTAATACGGTAATATGAAAAATATGTTTTTAATACTTATATTCAATACCTATATATCACAAGAACTAATTATTTTTGACAAGAAAATGCTTTTACTTGGCTATCAGTTTTTAAACACCTGCAAATGGTTATTGAATTCCGTTCATATGACGTGACGGAATTCAATAACAAAAATGGAGCTTTCTATCAACAACAGCTGAATTTTTTAATTACCAGTTAAGACAATAATTGGAAAATTATTTCTGTGAAATCGCAAAAATTACTTATTTAAAAGTTCAACCTGGGCGGCTTTCTACTAAAGGGGTTATACTCGTCATAAGTTAAAATCATGTGCCCTCACAAATTAAGTCCCCATACAAATTTCTGCCCTTACAAATCCATGTCATCCAGGGCGCAGTCAGAACCAGGGGCACCTAGATAAAAGCCCCCATCGGCCCCAAAAGTCTCCTAGGACCGGCCCTGGGAGCTGCCCCGGCCCCTTTCGAACCCTGACCTAAAGTCCATAACTTGCCAACCTAGTATTTTGAAGTAAAAATTGCTACTTTATTTATTGAGAATAAATCGATTAGTGAATGATATAATTTTACTTAAAATTATAACAAATAAAATTTTTAAGAAAGAAGGCTTATTGATTAGTTTGACGATTTTTCTTTACAAATCGACGAGAATTGTAATTTTTTGAACATGTTGGAAGTTTTGGCACACAATCAGAAGATAAAAGATTCGTGTAAACTGTTGCCAATTCACAACCAACATAACTTCCAATAGAATTACAATATTTTTTGAAAGCAAAAGAGAAACACCGAACATATTGGATGAATTGGCTAAAAATTTAGAATGAAATAAATAAGGGACATCCATAAATTACGTTTGCAAGGGGGAGTATCTGTGATTTTCTAACGGTTGCTAACAAAGAAGGGGGGGGGGGTCGGCTAAGTGATAACGTTTACATTTTTGCAAAATTTAAAAAAATTCCTAATCGTCCCAAAAATCGAGACATGCTCAAAATTGGATTATAACTTTATTTGAAGCGAAAACTTGCTATAGGTGTCTTTATAAAAGTTGTAAGGCAGATCACCACCTTTCAATGAGTGTCAACGGTTTTCAAATGAGTGTCAAAACACGAAGGAGACTAAGGCGATTTGTTTGAAAGTTTTTAGGAAAAATTGAAAAAAATCACCTTGAGAACCAAGGCAATTTCTTTAAAAAATTTGGAAAATGCTAACGTTTGATTCAGAAGGTGAGCCAAAATCTAATGGTTGCTAACAAGGTGGGAGGGGTCCAAAAATCCGATTTTTTGCAAACGAAAATTTATGGATGACTCCTAAGGACATTTTGTCGGTTTCTTAAAACTTACTTGCAGCTAGGATCAGTCGAATTGAAAGAATTTGCAAGCTGATCATTGCATGTTTTGAGATCTCCGAAATGATTGCCATAAACATTTTCCAGGCAATAAAAGTTTTGCGTCACATCTTAAAAAATTGTTCATTTTTTCAAAACCTACTATATTTTAATCTACCATTATATCCTGGACCACACTGCCAATTTTCCTGATTATAATCAACCGCATATTGAAACGAATCACTCCCTCCAACACCTAAAGCTTTACCAAATCCATTCAAATCGCCAGCACATTCTTGATAAGTCGTACCAATACAATTTTGACGAGTTTGGACCCACCTACAAAGATTAAAGTGTTGTTAAAATCGTATATCTCTATACTATAGGAGGGGGGGGGGGCAAAAGAAACGGGAATTTAGTCCAAAGGTAACGGGAAAAATAACAGGAATTTGGTCCAAAATGTCCCTGCTTCACAGAATTTCCAGGGGGTTGGAATGAAGGAGAGGTGGGGGAATTGGAATCGGCCCTATGATCTCGGAGATCGGTTTGAGAGATCAGCCCTGGAGGGTGAAATCGGAAATCGATCCTTGGAGGGAAATCGGGATCGGTTGTATGGCTCGAGAGTTGGTTGGGAGGGGGGGGGGCCGGAGATTGGCCTGTGTGAGTATTACCTGGCTTTGAGATCGGAGATCGTCTATTGATGCTCGGTTGATGTCCTAGGAGCTCGACCTCAACCAAGTTGTTCGGGAATCGGTCCTGAGGATAGGGGATCGGCCCTGGAGGGTTCAGGATCGACCCTGAGTATAGAGGATTGCCCTGGAGCTCAGGGCCGGTTTCGGGAATCGTCTCTGGAGAGGAGTGAATCGGCCTTGGAGAGGGGGTTCGGGGATCGTCCATAGGACTCGGAGATTTATTTTTAGGTACGAATCGACCCTTCTCGGGTCAACCGTACCCGAGCGGACTTGGTTTTGCCCCTATTAGAAAACTTACGTGCAAAAAGTCTTAAAAGCGTTCACACCACCAGAAAGTAAAAACGCTTTTTTAGCTTGTACATAACCTTCATGATCCGGAGCCATTGTTGAGAATGTGAAATTGAAATTTGCAAAGAAAGGTTTATAGCAGTTTTGAAGTTGCTATAAATAGAAATGTATGATTTGATATAAAATCCGAACTTACAGTTATTCCAGCTTGTGGACATTGAGCTGACACGAATCCTCCATGAATCGTTAAAAACACAGCGGATATAAGGACAGATTTAAACATGATTTTTATCATCTCAATAACTTGTAAACAAAATACCTGCTTTTTTATATGCCTTTGAGATGAAATCATAATTATGTTATCTTATGCCCCCACAAAGCCTATCCTTTTAAAACGATGATAATTTTGTCAGACTGTTTTTAGTTTGATCTTGATATCAGAAATTTAAACAAATCACCGTAAAAATGATTTTATTAGTTATATAAGCAATCAGGAGAGCAAAGGTATAAACAATAAATTTATATGAACATATAGAATCGACTAAAAGGCTAATACACATTTGACTTTTTACACGTTTGACCTCAAAAAAAAAATACATATTTGACCATTTGACCTCATTTTGCATTATACCACGTAAAATCGGCTAATACACGTTTGACTTTTTACACATTTGACTTCATTTTTTGTCGATTGCCATCTCACGTAGTTTCAAGCGGCAATAAGTCTGTGCCACCTTTTGTTTTCCGATCATTTTTGATACTCGGGGGTTTTCGGCTATGGAGAACTCGAATTCGATGGAATTATCAATTTTTGACTTCAGGGGGTACCTCTACTGGGGTAGAGGGGGTAAAAACGTCAAAAATTCAGGTCTGCTCTTTGTAAGCAAAATCCCACAAAAGGTCTGTTCTTTGTAATTCATTTTTGACCATAACCCCGAGGTCTAGGACAAAAAATAACGGCGGATTCGTGTTCAGCGCCTAGAAAACCCCTAGGAACGTCGGAAATTTGTAAAAAACCGAGTTTTATAGCGAAATATCAACATTTTAAACCTAGGGTACATCTTTGAGATCCCAATTTTTCGAAAAAGTCTGGATATTGACACGAAAACATGAGTTTCGCTCAAAAAGACCGATTGATCGTATTCAGCATACATTCTTACCCACTACTGAAGTGGGTAAGAGATTTATTTTATCTCTTGAGACAATCCGGTAGTCTTTGTGATAGTAATCGACTTCACTAAACACTCATATTAGAAACAAATCCTGGCAGGGTAATTTTCCTAAGACGCTTGTTCACTATTAAAAGAGTCCAAACGGGAGATAAGCACATAAAGTCGATCACAAATCTACTCACTTCGAATACAACAGCATAGCGATCTGGATTTGGTACAAATTTATTAATGAAAAAATAGAAGCTAAAAATTTGTTGCATTAGATTCCTTTAGTTATATTGATTGGATTTACTTGGATTGAACTATACGAACATTGGTTAACAAACATGATGCAAGATATTATAAGCAATTTTATTTCTGGACTAAAAGTGGGGAATTTTTTATACATAATCAAAAGTACAACAACTAACCCTTTAACACGTTTAAATGTCTTTTTTGATCCATGATTATTGGAAATTTGTTTACGCTGCCAGACAACCGAGAGAATTGTTGAAAGATTCAAAATAGCATTGATTATAGCTGTGCTTAAAGCCACACTAAATTCGCCTAAGTTGATTTGAATCTAAAATCATTTTTCGCAAACACCAAAATTTTGATTTCTCACTCCATATGCGAATTCATTGAGTTCATTTATGTAGAAATAATGATTTCCATTATTTTCTATGGTACATATTACAACATTGTTTAACCATATATTCCATGTAAAAACGAGTGGCAACAAGAAGACTATTAGCAAACCAAATGGAAACACTTTTTTCCATATCTAGATCTGAGATGTTTTTATTGAGCACCATCATACCATGTCACCATTAGAAAGAGATATAGTGAGAAAACGATTGAATGACACTAAAACAGTGATTAGCATATCGACGTGCATGAAGTAGACCAATATAAAGAGCCAGAGTGAGATGACGAAGCCAGTTGCTGGGATCCAACCCAAAATAAAATGCAGCATTGGTGCCAAGCCAACATGGTCTTTGAGTTGATTTGAAACCCACCAACAAGAGTCCTAAAATATTGCAACATCTCTACGGCGTATCATCATTCCGAAAATGTGGTCGCAAGGGTCAAAATTAAACAAATTTCTCCTATCGACTCAGCTTACCACGCGCTTCAAAACGAGTACCATATCATAGGTTTGCTCATGGCTGAATGGCTAACGTGCTCAAGTAAACCAAAGCACTCGGCGAGCTGAGTCGATTTGCGAAGTTTTTAAATTTTGACTCTTGCCACTATTTTTTCGGAATTTTGGTCGTCGTATTCTTACCACAACACTAGCAATGATAAAAACGGTGTAAAAGGTGCTGGAAAAATCCTTCATTTTTCGATTCTTTATCAACACAGTATACACCCGAAAACTCACTAACAGAGTTAGTAACCCGTAAGTCATTGCTGTTATGACGGTCGTGTTATACCATAGTGCATTTCTTTTGGTAGAAATCCTAAGCAATTGTGCTTCCAAGCAGTAATTAGCTACTAATTCTGCGTTATTGTCCATTTATGTTATAAGATATAATGTTATTATTGGAATAGATATAGTCAGAGCTGTATTATATCTAGAAAAAATGAAAGAGCTTCAACAAAATAAGTACACAGCAATTTTTCAATCTGGCTTCGAGTACTTTTTAAATTTTATATAAGCATTATTTTTACGTGAAGACCTAAATATGACAAAATATATTGCAGTACTGTTCGAGATCACATGAAGGAAATATTATTTGCTTCCTACTTTTCTCAAACATCATTTGTCTTTTTCCTTGAAATATGTAAAAATTTGCAGATTTGAAATAGGTAATAACATTTTAATTATTGGTTAACACCTTAAAGTAAGCAGCTTTAAAGTGATTATTTTAATTATCACTTTAAAACGGCTGACATAAACTATAAAGTGATACCCAACTGATTCATAAAACTTTTTCTTTGAAGAGCTATGATAAAAAAAATTCAAAACAAACGCTGAAAAAAAACATGACTTTTTGCATTTTCAACTTTACAATGCATACTAATTTTCTTTTGGGTCTTAAGAGAAGATGTCTCGAAATCTCGACCAGTCTCGAACCTGGGGTGGCCATAGTAACGAAAATTCGAATCAATTTTTGAAACCGTGTATACCCTAGGTTTTCGGGGTCGCTGAATACGAATCTGAAGTCCGTCTTTGAATCCGACTTTTTGGTACTCCTGTACGGCAGGTCGGCCTTTTGAACTTTAGGTCAAACTTCAAATGAGCATATACCCGGCGAGCTAAACCCATATCGAATGGTTTAGGTATCGTTGGAAAGCTGGTGAATTCTACTTCATTTGTTGTCTATATAACTCCTAGTCAAAACATCGTATTTTTGGAATATATAGCAATTTTTCTCATTTTTGAGGTCCAAAAAAACACTATTTTCGATCTAGCTCCTATGGGGTTTTCGAGTGCACTACGTTTCTTCGCCTATTATTTACTCCTAGTTAGTACCTACAATTTGAGCCGTCGTTCGCAGGAAAAACGTAATAAATTTTATTTTAAATAACCTATAGCAGGGTCCGAGGCCCCTGGGCTGGTCCTAGCCCGGGGCCCGATTGGGGCTTTGGGTCATTTCAATAAGTTTTTGCTCTTTGATAAGTTCGACAGCAAGTCAGACAACATTAAAATTTTTATTTTTTTGATAAGTTCACTGTCGAACTTATAAATAAAAATCTTAATGTTGTCTGACTTGCTATCGAACTTATCAAAGAGCAAAAACTTATTGAAATGGCTCAAAGTCCCCATCGGCCCCAAAAGTCTCCTAGGACCGGCCCTGGGAGCTGCCCCGGCCTCTTTCGAACCCTGATAGCCCATAACTTGCCAACCCAGTATTTTGAAGTAAAAATTTCTACTTTATTTATTGAGAATAAATCGATTGGTGAATGATATACTTTCATTTAAAATTGTAACAAATAAAATTTTTAAGATTTATTTATTAGTTTGACGATTTTTCTTTACAAATTGACGAGAATTGTAATTTTTTGAACATGTTGGAAGTTTTGGCACACAATCAGAAGATAAAAGATTCGTGTAAACTGTTGCCAATTCACAACCAACATAACTTCCAATAGAATTACAATATTTTTTGAAAGCAAACGAAAAACACCGAACATATTGGATGAATCGACTAAAAATTTAGAATGAAACAAATAAGGGACATCCATAAATTACGTTTGCAAGGGGGAGAGTCGGTGATTTTCTAACGGTTGCTAACAAGGAAGGGGGTCGGCTGAGTGATAACGTTTACATTTTTGCAAAATTAAAAAAAAATTCCTAATCGTCCCAAAAATCGAGACATGCTCAAAAATTGGAGTATAACTTTTATTGAAGCGAAAACTTGCTATAGGTGTCTTTATAAAAGTTGTAAGGCAGATCACCACCTTTCAATGAGTGTCAACGGTTTCCCAATTCAATTCCGCGAAAAAAACACGAAGGAGACTAAAGCGATTTTTTTGAAAGTTTTTGGAAAAATTGAAAAAAATCACCTTGAGGACCAAGGCAATTTCTTAAAAATTTTTGGAAAATGCTAACGTTTGATTCAGGAGGTAAGCCAAAATCTAATAGCTGCTAACAAGGTGGGAGGGGTCCAAAAATCCGCAATTTATGGATGACTCCTAAGGACATTTTTTCGATTTCTTAAAACTTACTCGCAGCTAGGGTTAGTCGAATTAAAAGAATTTGCAAGCTGATCATTGCATGTTTTGAGATCTCCGAAATGATTGTCATAAACATTTTCCAGGCAATAAAAGTTTTGCGTCACATCTAAAAAAAATTTTCATTTTTTCAAAGCCTACTATATTTTAACCTACCATTATATCCTGAACCACACTGCCAATTTTCCTGATTATAATCAACCGCATATTGAAACGAATCACTCCCTCCAACACCTAAAGCTTTACCAAACCCAGTAAAATCGCCAGCACATTCTTGATTATAAGTCGTGCCAATACAATTTTGACGAGTTTGGACCCACCTACAAAGATTAAAGTGTACACACACGTGTGTTAAAATCGTATATCTCTATACTATAGAGGGGGAGGGCAAAAGAAACGGGAATTTAGTCCAAAGGTAACGGGAAAAATAACGGGAATTTGGTCCAAAATGTTCCTGTTTTACAGAATTTCCAGGGGGTTGGAATGAAGGAGAGGTGGGGGAATTGGAATCGGTCCTATGATCTCGGAGATGGGTTTGAGAGATCAGCCCTGGGGGGGGGGGGGGGGGGGGGTTGGGAGGAAATGGGAGATCGATCCTTGGAGGGAAATCGGGATCGGTTGTATGGCTCGAGCGTTGGTTGGGAGGG